>JAODAL010035449.1:0-42933 GCA_025379985.1 Phyllomedusa bahiana | reverse complement strand
GCATTAACCACTAAAGGGACAATTGGCACGATGTCTTACTTAGTTTCATGGGGCCCTGACCCAGCGATGACAGGCCGACGGTCCTGCAACTGACGACCCGGGCATGGTGTTGTCGCCAGCACGGAAGGACACCTTCTCTCGTACCCTCCCTCCATGTGCTCCCCCCCCTCTTTGCTCGTTACCCCCTGCATTCGCCCCATGTTCAGAAAATAAAAATTTGAGAAGGTTTTTAATGTTTTGGAAAGTCTCTTATTAAAAAGGCAAATCACAGCTATTCTCAAACCCCTCAATCAAAACAAAATTCTGGATTCAAATTTATCTGCAAGGTTCGATCAACAAATCTGGACTGGCAAAAGTCCAAAAACACGTACTGTTTTTTTTGGTAAAAATAAACGGTATTTTTTTCACCTTTCAATTCACCTGTGGTAAAATATAGAATTGCTGTTTTAAGATTACGAGATGCTGCGTCAATAAACAGTGCGGGGGTGCGCAAAAGTAAAAAAAACACGTAACTTTAAAGTTTTGATATAATAAAACGTTTTTTTTTGCACCTTTAAATTTCACCTTGGTGAATAAGAATTGCTGTTTTAAAGATTTACTAGTTTGCTCGCAATAAACACGGGGTGCGCAAAAAAAAAAAACACTAACTGTTATGTTTTAATATAAAAACTATTTTTTGCACCTTTCAATTCACCTGGGGAAATAAGAATTGCGTTTTAAGATTTAGTAGATGCTGCGTCAATAACATCTGGGGCGCAAAAGTCAAAAAAAAAAATGTTTGTTTTGATATAAAAAAGGGTATTTTTTGCCCCTTTTTAAAATTCACCTGTGGTGAAATAAATTGCTGTTTTAAATTTACTAGATTTTTTGCGTCAAGAACGTGGGGGTGCGAAAAAGTCAAAAAACACGTAACTTTTATTTTTTTATATAATAAACTTTATTTTTTGCACCTTTTCCAATTCACCTGGGGTAATAAAAATTGCGTTTTAAATTTACGTAATGCTGCTCAATGAACATGCGGGGTGCGCAAAAGTAAAAAAACACGTAACTTTATGTTTTGATATAATAAACGGTATTTTTTGCACCTTTAATTTCACCTGTGGTGAAATAAATTGCTTTTTTAAAAAGATTTACGTAAGCTGGTCAATGAACCGTGCGGGCTGCGAAAAAGTAAAAAAAACACGTAACTGTTATGTTTTGATATAATAAACGTATTTTTTGCACCTTCAATTCACCTGTGGTAAATAAAATTGCTTTTTAAATTTACTAGATCTGCGTCAAAAACAGTGCTGGGTCGAAAAACAAAAACACGTAACTTTTATTTTTGATATAATAAACGTATTTTTTGCACCTTTCAATTCACCTGTGGTAATATGAATTGCTGTTTTAAATTTACGTAATGTTGCGTCAATGAACAGTGGGGGCGCAAAAGTCAAAAAACACGTAACTTTTATGTTTGATATAATAAACGGGTATTTTTTGCACCTTTCAATTCACCTTGGTGAATAAGAATTGCGTTTTAAGTTTTCTAGATGCTGCGTCAATGAACAGTGCTGGGTTGCGAAAAAAAAGTCAAAAAACACGTAACTGTTTTTTTTTGATAAATAAACGGTTTTTTTTGCCCCTTTTTTAAATTTCACCTGTGGTAATAAAAATTGCTGTTTTAAATTAACGAGAGCGCTAAAGAACAGTGCTGGGGCGCAAAAGTCAAAAAACACTTAACTGTTATTTTTTTGATATAAAAACTATTTTTTGCCCTTTAAAATTCACCTTTTTGGTAAATATAAATTCTGTTTTAAAAGTTTACGTAATGCTGCTTCAATGAACATGCTGGGTCCCAAAAAGTCAAAAAACTTAACGTGTTTTTTCCCCGTACATCCCGGGCTTTTTGGGCAACAAAAAACCTGTTGCGACTACAAGATTGCGTTTGTAAATTTAAGTGCAAGTTGGATATTTCAACAGTCACAGGTGTAAGGGGAAAAATTTGAACACCTATCTGAATGTATACGAAATAAAAGTGGAGTTTTTGCAGCAACAAAGAGACCTCAGTTACAGAAAAGATTTTATCCAATAAATTCAGCTGCCCAATATCCAGGAATATTTCAATAGCAAACGTTAATAATAAAAAATTCCCACACAATGTCTACACTAAGCTTGGTGAACTTTTCCAGTGTTCTTTATAGATAAGCTTGTCTGTGCCCCCCCGGGCCCCCCCCCCCCCCCCCCCACCGCCGTGAATTTTCAGCGGGGAATTGCTTTAAAATTTTATAGCTAACTAATAAAAAATTTTAAATCCTAATCTTTAAATAAATTGGAAATCACAGCTAATAGAGAGGGTTTCTCTGGGCAAAATAACTAATTTTGCTGACTGTTTGGCCACAGGCAGGCCAGGTCCTATCCCTATGAACGCTGAAGACACTGAGGCTGAAACAGGAAACGCTTTTTTTATGTAAAACGAGGTCATTTATTTTTCCAGCCAATCGCAACCATACACATCCCAGCATGACGTCGCACACACATCTCCCCTGCTCTATTCGTAATCTCATTTGCTGGCCGCCAAAATTACAGGGAAACGCCGAAAAAGGGCGATCTTTAAAAGATTGGGACAGATTTTTAAACCTTTAAAATTATCGCTGATCTGGAAATTTTGATCACCATAAAAACCTTCCGATTTCAACTTTTTGATAAAAAATCGTCAACACATGGGGTTTTCTTTTCAAATTTTAATGTAATCTTGGGAGAGACAGAAAGTCAGAGAACAAAAGGCAAAAAGCAAGGGACAGGGTATAGAGGCACTAACGGTAGCTTTAGGGTGTGCCACCAGGATCAACTCCACTAGTGGGTCCCCAAGAATCAACTCTGCTGGTGGGTGCTAGCCACCACAGTTTGGCATTAGTAGGACAATAGCCGAAACTAGATGTATGAATGTATTTTATTAGTCTTACAAATTATGTAACTATGTGAACTGTCCCTTGTAAATTAGATAAATGTTCTACTCGATACAGTTAAGGCTGGAAATGTGAAAGTAGATTAGACAAAAAGTTGATCTAGTTTGTGGTGTGACAGATATGTAACTAAAATTCAAAGGACTCCAAAGGATAGTCAGGAATGGGGACTCCGTCACCAAGTTGACAACAGTATTCTCCCTGCTTTACCTTTACCATGAAATGAGAGCAGGGCTTAAAGGAATTGCACTGTGATTGGTTGTCAAAGTATTAATAAATCAGCTTTAACAAGCTTCCATGACTAATGTTAATAACCAAGGACTCTGACAGAGGAGACATCAAACTGTTGTTCTTCCAAACGTTACGGTCTCGACACAAATGGGCCCATGTAAAATAGCAGTCCCACATTGTGATTCATCATCCCATATTACACACACTCAGTAATGGTTTACGACTGTCTGCTCCACAATAAATCACTTACCAAAAACAAAACCTGCAGGAACTATGTCTTAACTAGGGAATGTCGAGTGCTGTGTGCAGAATTCCTTTCTATGGCTGCAGTCTTCCAGCTACATAATTGCAGATTCTTATCTCAGTCTCTTGATGGAGGTGTCATAAATATAAGTGGTGATGTGCTTTTTCTCAAAATATGTTGCACTTCCAAAATAAATTCTGAAATGATTAATATGTTCTGTGTACAGTGTTTTCTTAAAGAGGATATGTCTGCTCTCCTGACATGTATATCTTAAGCTAGGTCTACATAGCATTGGCCAAAAAATTACTTGAAAACCAAATCCTAAAAACGTTCATAAAACTGAGTTTTTTGTCCATTGCCTGTCAAAAGCTGCTGAAGAAACCTCCGCGTTTGCCGCGTTTTGCATTTTTTGGCACATTTTTTGTGCGTTTTTGGTGCGATTTTTTTGATGCACAGCAATAGATTTGCTATGTATTTCTGCAAAAAACACGGCAAAAATGTCTGCCACTTTACATAGACTCCAATAGTAAAGTTTCTAGCCTGCTCAGTCGTTTTCTGCAACGTTTCAAAAAACGACCAGCAAATAAAAGGAGCTGAAAAAAGACGTTCTGTGACTACAGGACTACAGGATGTTTTTACTACAGAAGTCTATGGGACCTTTTTACAGTTGTTTTAGCAAGGGATTTAGGTTCCAATCCAACCAAGAAATATCTGCATAGGGCATGTGTGGTCTCCTTTTATTGGTATAAATTGTTAAACTGATAACTAGATGCCAACATTCCTTGTCAAAGGGATGTGATCCCTTACAGTCTGATAGACTGTGATACCCTTGATAAGTGGAATGTCAACACCCAGCTGTCAATATATAAAGTAAAGTAATGATTCTGCTGTGCTTTATAATCTGAGAGAATGCAAATTAGCTCTGATCCAGAAGGAAAAAGGCTGTACGTAGCTTAGAAGCAGAGATTTTCACAAGTTTATCGATTAGCAACAAGTATTCATGTTCTTTGGAATCAGGTTTATCTTTGTCATCAAAAACATCTAAAGCTCTTTTGTTTCGTGCACATTCGACATTGCAGACTTCATCACTTGTCGATTCCTCGACAGTGACACTGTTGTTGCCTGCCATATTAATTCAATGGAATTTACTCCTAATTTAAGAAACACCCTCTTTCAACAAAACAGACCAGGTTTAGCAGTCCCATATGAAACAATTATGATCTATGTATCAGATCATAGAAAAGTAAGCATGTTCCACACTAAGGAACAATTACCAAATAAACATGTGCAGGGCCAGCTCACCTGTGGATAGAAGTTGGAAGTGGTGGTGCACGGAGAAGACAGCGGGCAACTGGTTGTGAGCAAGCAGCGTTCCAAAGCAGGAATATCCAGCACCAGTCAATATAAATTCCATTTTATTGAAGATCCATTAAAATGACATGATCAGCGGCATCGGCATCCTAAGCTGATGCGTTTCAGGATGTACTCCCTTATTCATAGCATACACACAAACAGAATATCAGGACAATTAAAAAAGTAAATAACCAATCAGACCAAAGTGTGTACGCACATGACCTTATCCTAATTACAGGTGAGCCTGGGGCACATACAGGTAGTCCTCAACTTACGACGTTGATCCGTTCTTACGCGGCGTCGTAAACCGAATTTCGACGCAAGTCGGAACATGAGGCCGTCGTAGGGCTTGTTCACACGGCTTATTTCGGAACGGATTTGCCGCCGTATTTACGATCGTAAATCCGTTCTGAAATCAGTCTGAAATAAGTTGCAGGCCATTTAATATTGGTTTTAATGGGAACGACGACATGTATTTCCGTGCCGTATTGCCGCTGCGGATTTGCGGCCGCAAAACGTCCGGAAAAACAATGTGAATATCAATTATTGGGCCGGATTTCGCGACGGATTTACCACATATAATGAATGGGGATTGTAAATCTGTCGCGAAATACGTGCCACACTAAGTGACACTTATTTCCAACTGATTTCCAACTGATTTCGGAACAGATTTACGATTGGCAATCCGATGTAAATACGTTCTGAAATAAGCTGTGTGAACATAGCCAAGCGTCGTAAACACGAAACGACGTAACTCGAGACCGTCGTAACCCGAGGACTACCTGTATATTGCTAACAGCAATGGAATAGAAGTACAGTATATAACAGATAAAGCATTTAGTATATATGCAACAAATCATTTCTACAGTTCCTGTCTGACGGATTCCTTGTTTTGAGACGCCAGATCCAATATGCCTCCCGTCCTAACAACAATGCTCATCTATCGCCTCCCCTCACAGGATATTTAACTTTCTCAGTGTCATAACATTTCAAAGACAAAATGCTGCCTCCATGAATGGCAGTGAAATGTTGAGATGCACCTGAAGAGTTAATACTCAGGCAATTTTTTGAATCATGAATATGCGCACGTATTCTCCTTTTCATAGGATGAAGAGTGCAACCCACATATCTCAAATTACAGAAAGTACATTCAATAATATAAATGACAAAATCACTATTATAGTTGATATACTCTCGTATTGGTATACTCTCAGAATCAAATGGGGAATCAATACTTTTGGTGTCCTTCATGAATTTACACAAATTGCCTGTAACTGAAAATAGTAACAAGTAGTTCCGAAGCATCTTGCAGAATTACATCAGGATCAGGAACTGGCTGCTATTTTACATGCTGGTTGTAGCTTTGTCCCTAAGATGGGAAAGTCTGTAGGTCTACTTTATCCCCAAGTTTGTTCTGTGATAAAGCTCTTGCTGGTTCGTCTTGACTCTCAGTTACAGGCAATTTTCCATGTGGATACAGTAGACGCTCTTTGTGAAGAGGGTTGGTTTTTAACAATATACTAATGCTTATTAGTATATTAATCAATATTAGTTTAATGTAGAAGTACATTTTTCAGTATTAGGAATTTAACTGCATTGAGCTTAAGCTTGCCTATGGCAAAAATATGTGTTATGTTTTAAAGGGGTTTTCTCACTACAATGATTAATTTGTAACATGTAGGAAAAGGTAAATGAAGACTTTTACCAAATACATTGTTGTTTTGATTTTACTTTGGTCAGGAGATAAAGAAGATTTTATTTCCTCTCAGAGCACACAAGTGTCTCTGGTTACTGACCATCTCTTTCTACCTCTTCCTGCTCTCTCTTATTTCTCCAAGCTGCTGTCAGTCAGTTAGTTTGATCATGGTAGAGTTTTATCTCTAGCAACTAAGTTTGTTTTCACCTTCAAGATCTCTGTAGTCTTGTATACGACAATTTATAAATCTCCAAAGTCATGTCAGTGTAACAGGAATAGCTAGGAATAGCAGAGCTTATTTGCCAATCCCTGCTATAGAATCACCCACTGCTTGAACAGGAAGTGTGAGTCTAAAGCTGGCTGTGGCTCTGTGAAACTGCACGGTGAGAAAACCTCTTTAAGGATATACCCTACCATCATTGCTGGTCGAATTTTTGATTCTGGGAGGTGTCATTTCTGTCACTGACACATCTCTTTAAACCTGCATCAGCTCATACCACTCGGCCCAGCTAACATTTTCTATATACACACCAGTGCTGCTGCCATCTTTTGCTTGTAAGGATTATTTTAAAAATGACATTTTCTATGTACTCTTTATTTGCACTTATTGTATGTGTAGGTTTTTTATTCCTATTTGTGTTGGCATTATAGGGAAGAGCCATGAGACAATGACTAATGCTGAGAAAGAGCAGACTTTGTAAGTTGTGAAGAAAAAACAGCAACTTACAGAATGAATAGCCATGCCAAACCTTTGTTTTTACTCCATTAATGTTGGAGCAATGTTTAATCTAACCCCCCCAATAAGTACATGAGTCACTTAGTAGGTCGTCCGCTCCGAAATGTCTGCAGCAGATGGGAACTGTCGCTAATGGCTTTCGGGATTTCAAGTCTTAACATATTTTACCATCTGCAATCTGCACAGACAATACATACAAGCTTGTCATTCACCTTCTCTGGGTTTCCTCCATTTTTGCTGACCAGTAGAAGACTCCTCTCTGCAGCATAAACATAAAAAGTTAATTAGCGACACAACACAAGTCATCAATGCCTTTCCACAGTACCCCACTGGTGGGAGGCGCAATTCAATGACCTGCTCAATACATTGCTGCTAATTAGGCCATTATCCTTCTAATGGAATAATAATAATCATGTTCAACATCTCTGCTCATAAAACAGGTAAAACTGATTTTTTTTTTCTTTTAAGGGGTTTGCCACAATTTTTTCTTTTTTTATTAATTTATGCTGGTGCTACAGCTGAAAAGCAAAAAAAAAAAAACGATACTCAACTTGTCATTACCTTCATTCCAGCGCTGCAAAAGTAGTCCATTTCCATGGCCTTCTAATTTCTTCTTGGTCCTGGCAGTCAGATTGTCAGTGCTGCAGCTGCTGGTTGGCTGAAGTAGTTACATGTAATGACTGACATCACTGTTCAGAGAACTTCACTGCAGAACGGTGATGTCAGCAAGTGTCACGAGAATGCTACAGCCAATCAGTGGCTGCCGTGGTGACATTCTGATTGCCAGGACCAAGAAGAAAATCGAAGATCAGAGGATACGGCAGATCTCTACATTGCTGGAACAGGGGTGAGGAAGAGTTGAGTATTTGTTTTTAATTTTTTTAAACTGCAGCACCAGCATAAAGCAATAAAAAGTGTACAAACCCCTGTAGGTATAAATGTGCATTACAACTGTTAAACGTAACGCAGAATTAAAAAAAAAAATTCTAGCTGTTCTCTCAAATAGAATTGAAGGCTAGGAATAAATGACTATCACTTGGGACCTATGCACACAGCTATAATTTGGTGACTATTTTTTAGGCTGCTATTGGCCTCTAGGTACAGTGTGGGATTTTATATCAAGGCACAATGCAGCTTTTCTATATGAATCAGTGATTTTGATATTGACCCTTGTGATATGAACTCATACAGGATTTGCAAACATGTGTCTCGACTAGGACTAGATAACAACCTTTTTTATGATCCCAGCTGGAGTGAAACTGCAATAGAAAGAAAGCTAGGATCACATCTGTGCCGTAGGTTTAAATCAGGCTTGGACTGGCCCATAGGGGAAACCCCCGAGCATGACAGACCTGGAGTTCCATTTAAACTGCATATTCATCCTTGGAAGAGGCAAAAAAGCAGAGAGAAAGAGGCAAAAATCAAGAAAAAGCATATAAGGCTATGCTGGCAGGGCACTGGTTTACAGTTTGATTTTTAAGTGGATTTAGTATTTAGAATCTGCAGAAATCTGACTGTAATTAATGCTCAATAGAAAAACCTCAATAGAAAATCTGAGCTGTAGTCTACACAGCTCGGATTTTCTGAGGTCGGATTTTAAAAGCGAAGGTTTTGAAATAGGCTTTGTTCTATAACCAGATGGAAAATGTTGGATTATAGGCAAAAAAACAACGTCTCTGCCATGTAGACGAAGCCTAAGAAGCATGTAAAGTAGATGTAAGGTGGGCCACTACAATGAAATTCTACTGGTGGGCCCTAGGCACCCAAGTCCGACACTGCTTCACATGGAATCTCTGACACAGATGTGAACCAGGCCTAAGGATGGTTTCACATATGGCTGTTTTTTTTTGTGAAACCTGCCACTCCCATTTTTTAGCCAAAGTCAGGAGTAAACTGATAGGGAGCAGGAAATAGGATTTATACTCTTCATTTCTTCAGGATCCATGCAGTCCCTGTCCCACTAGGGATCACAAACTATTTTGCCAAAAACACACACATCCACTAGAGCCAATATGATAGGAAGTTAATTAAGCTATCAATATTGTGTTTTAGAATGGGAAGAAGCTGGAGATCCTGGAGGAAACCCAAGCAAACTCCATGCAGATTATGATTGGATTTGCCTGGGCAGTTCTTCTATATGACACTACTTGCTTATCTGGAATGATTCACTTTGATGGCGATGACTGCTCTATGATATTCTCTGTCTCAATGCTATAAAAAGTTTCATTCTTAATTTTAGATTCTGGGGAACATTTTATTATAGTGTAAACCTATTTAATACATCTACTTAAAATCAGCCATAAGTTTAAAACCATTAATGAAGTGGTGTGGAGAATAACATTCATTTTCTCCTTAAAATGGCACCTGTCAGGAGGGGTGATATAAAAGGCAACAAGATAACAATTAGGGCCTCATGTAGGAAAAAGTCTCGATCTGAGACTTTCTTTGTTGCCCATAGCAACCAATCATAGCGCCCCTTTCATTTTTCAGAGTACTATATCAAATGAACAGGGAACTCTGATTGGTTGCTGTGGGCAACAAAAAAAGTCTTACACCTAGACAGTTTTCATACATGAGGCCCTTGTGGGGACATATATGAAACTTGGTGCCGACACGCCAGTTCTAAATCGATATAGAGGAGTGTAGAATGCGACAGTATATGTATGAATTTGTCGTTTGCAGGTTCATAAATCTGGCATGTGTTATGCCTTGCATAGCATAGCATATCTTTGTCTCATAACTTTGTCTCATAGCATATTTTTGTCTCATAGCTTTGTCTCATAGTATTTCTTAGTCTCATATCTTTGTCTTATAGCTTTGTCTCATAGCATATTTTTATCTCATAGCTTTGTCTCATAGCATTTCTTAGTCTCATATCTTTGTCTTATAGCTTTGTCTCATCTCTTTGGAGCATTTCTTTAGCGCATTCAAAAGTGCTGCATCTGGTGCAGGTTTTGGCATTCGACAGTTCATACAGCTATAGAACAGGGCTACAACAGTTTTTTGCCACAAGATATGCCAAAAACCTGGTGCAGCCCCATTCATACATGTCGCTCTTAATTCTTAGAGAGGTTTTTCCATCTGGCTGTTTTCACAAACCTGCTCTTCACAGCCGGAGTCAGGTTCCCACTATCTGTTCAGGCTGTGGGCTGCTCTACAGAAGTGACTGACACTTCAGCTCTGCTAGCGCCTATTTCTATCTGTAACTATTAGAGAACCATTGATGATAGAAGAATTGCACTGTTCAAGCAGGATGTCTGGCCACAAATATAAGCTAGCAGAGCTGAGTTTGTCTAAGGAAATCGCTTCTTTAAAGGGCATGCAGGAATATTTAGTATTATTAGTAGTTAGTATTATTATTATTATTTAGTATTACTATTACTGTAAATATTATATGAAAGCAGAGAAAATAAGATTCAGCATATTTCTATAAAAAAAATTCCGATTTAGTGAGATAAAAAAATGTACATTCTGCCAAGATGAACATTGTGATTCTTCTAAAATCCCGCTGTTATCTGTGTATTTTCATAAAAAGATAACAATGTAACAGTGTACTTGTCTGTAACCTAGCAAAATCATCAGAGAAACTCAGAACAGGACTATATTTGGTTATAATGTTTATTCACTTTTGCCTATATGTTTACAGGTAATCAATGAGAGGGGAATAGCCTTTGTTGATGTTTTCGAAACAGGGACAATATGCAAGTATAAGAATCTGAGTAACTTTGATAAGGGCTGAATTGTGATAGCTGGATGAATGGGTCAGAGTATGGGTATGTTCACACGGCATATTTTGACATGTATTGTGGTGCATTTTTACTACTACATGCTGAAATACGCCCAAAACAATGTTCTAAACATTTCTCATAGACTGCAATGTAAAATATATGCCATCATTCACACAGCACACATTTTACTCTCGTAATCTTCGCAGTGCTTGAAAAGAATTGACATTTCAATTATTTCAGTCATAAATGTGCCATGAAATAATGAGATATAGGAGGCAGAAATTGGCTTCAGGCACTACGTATCATTTTTACATTGACATTACGTGCTAGCAAGCGCACAGTTTCAACGATGCAGCAAAGGCATTTGTGTTGCGCAATTTTACGCACTGCGAATACGCTGTGTGAACACACCCAATCTCTAAAGTGACAGGTCTGGTAAGATGTCCCCAGTATGCAGTGGTTAGTACCTAGCAAAAGTGGTTCAAGGAAGATAACCAGTAAACCGATAACAGCGTCATGAACCCCCAAGGCTTATTAATATACATTAGGAGTGAAGTCTAGCCCATCTGGTATGATCCCACAGAAGAGCTACTGTAACACAAATTGATGAAAATGTGAACTTTGCCTTTGAAAAAAGTGTGCCTAACACAAAGTACGTCAGCTTGTTGCATTTGGGTCTGCGAAGCCCCAGACTAGTCAGTGTACCCATGTTGACCCTTGTCCATAGCTAAAAGCCCCTGCAGTGGGTATGTGAACAACAGAACTGGACTATGGAGAAATGAAAGATGAAAGCCAGGCACATACATGTTTTTTACATGGAAAGCCATGGCACCAGGATGCACTTTGGGAAAAAGTGCAATGCCCTAGGCAATGTTCTGTGAGGAAATCTTGGGTTCTGGCATTAATGGAAACCAGTGTAATGCTCTGGGCAATGTTCTGCTAGTAAATTAGTGTCCTGGTATTAATATTGATATTACTTTGACATATACCATCTACTAAAGTGTTACTGGAGACCATGTACAACCCTTTATAGCATTGACTAAAGGAAGTGGCCTATAAGGTGTCCTATCACACTGCAACATTTTTTTAGACACAGCTTGAGAAACATGTCAAAGAGTAAAGGATTTTAACAACAACAAATACTGTATTTGAAAAACATTAAAGAGAAGTGTATACCCAAAAATGTCATCATGCGGCAAGCATCATTGGTATCATTAGTGCTTAACACTTTTTGTTGTACCCCAGGTTATCCTTTTTCACTAAGAAGTGTCTGTATATAATAGTAACAGATACACTTAGCAGTGACTCTATGCTACGAGTAGTAGGGAGGGAACCCATGTGGAGACTTCTTCTTGCAACTGTAACGATTCTGGAGGTGGAGCCACTGGACCACCGCAGGCGATGGCGTAAGCCCCTACCAGGGAGTGGAATCTAAGTGGGACCCGGTTTTCACCAGAGCCCGCCGCAAAGCGGGATGGTCTTGCTGCGGCGGGTGTCCACCAGGTCACTACCACTGGCGGGGCTTGCCTGCGGTGGCGGCCAAGGGTGCGAGGTACAGGAACGGCAGGCAGGCTCGTAGTCGAGGACAGACAGAAGGTCAGGACAGGCGGCTCTGGTTCGTGGACGGTAGACAAGCAGGTGGTTGGGGCAGGCGGCAAGGTTCGTAGACGGTAGACGTAGCAGAGGGTCGGTACACAGGAAGGCAATACTGGAACGCTCAGGAACACTTTCACCATGGGTATGAACACCAAGGATCCGGCGAGGGCCAGCAGGAAGTGACCGGACTAAATAGGAGCAGTGCCCGGCAATGAACCAATTACCGGCGCACTGCCCCTTTAAATTCAAATTGCCGGCGCGCGCCCGCCCCTAGGGGCGGAGCTACGCGCCGGGACCCGGAAGCAGCCTGAGCAGGAGCGTGGCCGGGTAAGTGCATGCCGGTGGGGACGGGGAGGCGAGCGGACCCCGAACCCGACGTGCGGGACGGGGCTCCGCTCGGTGCAGGGGCACGGGCGCGCCTGCGACCCGGGACAGTGGTCGCAGGGGCGTCCGTGACAGCAACCTAACTTTGCATAATGAAAGGATTTGTTTTTATAGTCAACCAGCACTTTAGGCATCCAACCTTTGAAAACTCTAGTGCCCATGGGGCCCGCTAACAAGCATAGGGATCCCAGCTGGTCAAATGTATACCTCATTAACCCAAGGTACATGCTTATTTAATGGTTTGTTTGTTGTTAGGATATGCAAAGAGTTAAAAAAAAAACATGGTGCCAATTAGTCTTATAGGCTGCAGGAGGCCTACAAGACATCAGAAGGATGTCCCCATGTAGGCAGTGTGATAGAATTTGCTGCTAGAGACCCAGGTTGCATCTGTAGAGCAGTGTTCAAAGGCAATTGCGAGTGGGAAAGAGACACCACATACAAAGGAGTACAGACCTACAGAACAAAAAGCTAAATAAATAAATGGAAGTCAAGCAAACCGGAGTCAAATGCCAGAGAGTCAAAAAGCAGGAGAGTAACCAGAAGAAAAGCCAGAGTCATAAACTAGGTATATACTCAGAATGCAGATATTCAAAGGAACAAGAGCTAGAATAAAAAAGGATTAACAGGCAATCATAGTGAATTCACCAACAGAGTTCAAAAACGGCTTGAATGCATTTATAGAGCGTAATATAACAAGTTATATTGACTAGGACTCTGGAGAAGGGTCGTTGATCCAGGGATTTATTCCAGATTGGAGTCGGGAAGAAATTTTTCCCCTAAAATGAGGACATTTGGCTTCTACCTCATGGGAGTTTTTGCCTTCCTCTGGATTAACACTATAGCACAATAGGCTGAACTGGATGGACAACTCTTTTTTCAACCTTACAAACTATGTAACTATGTAACAGGGGAACTGAGTGACTTATAGAAAAACCCCACCTCAGCCATGGATTTGGACAAAGGTTCAGAACCATGATTGGTTCTGTTCAAATCCAGAAGGCATGAAACCATAAAGGGGCAAAGTCTAATTCCTAACAGACACCAGGAGATGCCATGCCACAAGTAGGTAACAGTAATATCTAGACACAGGAACATCCTTATCAAATAATTTCCATGAAAAGTGGGGCATTGTTACAGATTTTGTACCAGGACCCAGGAGCTTTAAGTTACAACTCTGAAAAGGAAAAATGTACTGTAATCAATGAACAGTGCTTATAGTATAAGTTATACTTTAAGTAGAAGCAACTCAGCTTTGACTAGAAAACTCTGTATTATTTTTTTTATCTTAAAGGACATAAATTGAAAACTATAATGAAGACAATGTTCTAGCATTCAGCTGAGCTCCATTATATCTACCAGGGATTTACAGAAACAGTGTCAGGCACATAACAGAATGGATTATGGATCTGTAAGTCACAACTCATTCCGGTTCAAGAAAATTCAAATGATGCTAATGGGTTAAATACTGGAACCATTGTGGAAAAGAGAGAACATTAATTGACATAATCTTTAAATACCAGTTTGTCCTCGCTATTCACCCGACTAATCTGCTTATTCAAGGAGAATGGCACCGATCCAAGGCTTATACCACCATCGTTTCCAAAAACTCTTTGGAATGGGGATTCTGTGGATCTATTATTACCCATGGCTGGTCCCCTCATTTTGTGTCTTTGGATGCCTGTCTGCCTCACAGTCTGGGGGCCCATGTTTTGCTAATTTGTTCCATTCCCATGTGAAAAGAGGGCTGCCTGCTTGGAAAGGCACATAAACTCAGGCACGCACTAGCGCTCAGTTTTATTCACTTGAGGAAGAAATTAACTCATTGATGCTTCTTATTTAAATCCAGGTCAAACAGGGATAGAAAGGGCAATTATTTGTGAATTGCAGCATATTAGAGAGTCTAATAGCCTAACAAATCTCTATTTTATTCTGGTGCTTGGCTGTGGCCTGTTACTATTGCTGACAATGCAACCCAAATTGGCTTTTTCTAGCTGCCTAGGAAGCTAAATACAAAGGTGAGAAGTTGACTTAAATTTGCATTTTAAATATAATTCACACCCCAAAGAAGAATAACTAGACTCAGGGGGTGACCTTAGGGTGATGCAATCTGTGCATTAGCTGCCTGATACAGATGACATGGCACCAGAGGCTTGCACCTACCGCCAATTTTAATATTAATTGTATCTCATTACTTAGATGTTGTATAGTACTGTCATTAGATTACTTTATGTAGAGAGCTGTTACTTGATCACTATATTTTGACTATCGGATTTAAAATTTATCCACAAATTCAATTTGACAGGATGTAATGCATCCTGATCTCCAACAGGAGTGCACCATAAACACACAACCATACAAAGCATAATAAAACGTGCAGCTCATGCTTCTGTCGACTACTGGACTAAAGAAAAACATGGCTGTCAGGGTGGCATGGAGTGCTGAGCGAGAAAAGTCAGGCTAGCTGTTCCATCTCCCTTAATGTTGACTGCTGATATATGGATGGCAGTCAGGTTAAGGAGTGCCAGTGGAGCATATTTTCAGGTGATTCCCATTGAAAAAGAAATGTTTTGTTTATTAGTCTTAGCGTTACAGCAGATTTTTCCAGGCTGACAACTAGTAGGACATCCTGTATTGTTTGAGCACTGTATGACTTTATTTTGTGTGGCACTGTACAGTCTTCTGTTTTTGCAGTATATATAGGTGGTAGCACAGTATAGTATTGTTACTTAGGCAAGTGAATTAAGGTGTGGGTTTGGCCAATATAATACTTTGGCATTATATGATGCTTAAATCTAGACAATGTGTGATATGGTTACTTGTACAACATAAGACCATATTGATGATGGTGGTCGGTCACCAACAGATTGCCCTGCACAGGGCATCATCCAACAATGGGGGTCCTGAATAAGGTCTTTCAAATCTGTTTTAGCAAACATTATAAAATAAGGGCATGTCCCGACGGCATGGGTTTTCGGCCGTTTTTTCTGACGGTTTGCGGTTTTGCAGACCGTCTGAAAAACCGGCCGCAAACGAGCACAATGGAGCTCTATGGAAAACCCGTGCAGCAGTCCCCACTGCACGGGTTTTCCGCCCGGCAGTTTTTCCACCCGCGGGCCACCCGAGAGAGATTGAACATGCACATTCTTCCGTCCGGTTTTCAGATGGAATATGTGCATGTCAAAGAGAAGGGGGAGGGCTATTCTCCACTCATCGTGGAGAAAATCCTTCCCCCCTGCGGCCGTGTGCACGGCCCACAAACTGTGCATATACCGGTCGGATAAACCGACCGGTATTTGTCCTCTGCCTCGGCCCTAACTGTCATGAAGGATAGTTTTCCTTCTGCCGTTTGTAAAAATGAGGTTTTCTTACGTAACAAACAGGCATTTGGACCTTTCACTGATCAGGGCTTAGTTGTGACTAGTGTTGAGTGAAGAAATTGAAAAAAGCTGAAATCTGGGAGATTTTCACTAAAATCTTGGTTCCATGATGAAGATATTATTTTTCTTAAAATCTGATCAATAATCAACATTGCGGACTCCAATTTTCAGCGCTTCCTGTAATTTTGGCGACCAGCCAATCAGCGCAGAGCACAGGGGAGGGGGGTGAAAAATGTCACCAGTGGGGTGTGTATTGATCTCATTGGTTGCTGAAATCACATGACCTCGTTTTATCTATGTCACTGCACTTCCTGATTGGCGCCATTAGCTTCTATACAGCCAACAGAACGGATAGCTGTCTCTCTGCTCAGCTTTTTTAAAAGCTAGTAGAGATTGTTTGCCAGCGTTTTTACAACTGAAAAGGATCCTTGATAGAGTAGTTAGCTTAGGGTACAGCAAGATTACAGAATTCTAGTTAGTATTAGTTAGAGATTTGGAAACAGCTCCAGTGCTCTGAACAGCACAGCTGCAGGAGGTGCGAGGGGCCACGCCTGCTCCAGGGAGGGTGGGAGATCTTGCATCAGACATATTTCTCCTTTCAAGCCACTGGGAATTAGCACCAAATTTTATTTCTGCATAGCCAGAATCCACCACAGTCTGAGTTCAGGGTATCCCTTTTCTTGTGGGGTGAACGTCTGCATGTATTACTCATACTTATCCTCTCAAGCCACGGTGAAATACCACCCAATATTATTTCTGCATTGCCAGCTACCAGCACAGAGTTCAGGGTGGCCCTTTCTTGTGGGGTGCACATCCGCATTTATTACTCATAATTGTCCTCTCAAGGCACAGTGAAATAGCATCCAATTATATTTCTGCGTTGCCAGCAGCCAGCACATTCTGAGTTATGGGTGTCCCTGTGTTGTGGGGTGCACGTCAGTATTTATATTACTCATATTTCTCATCTTAAACCACAGTGAAATAGCCTCCAATTATATTTCTGTATTGCTAGCGGCAACCACAGTCTGAGTTACGGGTGTCCCTGTGTTGTGGGGTGCACGTCAGCATTTATATTACTCATATTTCTCGTCTAAAACAATGGTGAAATAGCACCCAATTTTGTTTCTGCGTTGCTAGCGGCTACCACAGTCTGGGTTACGGGTGTTCCTGTGTTATGGGGTGCATGTCAGCATTTATATTACTCATATTTCTCGTCTCAAACTACGGTGAAATAGCAGACAAATTTATTTCTGCGTTGCTAGCGGCTACCACAGTCTGAGTTACGGGTGTCCCTTTGTTGTGGGGTGCACGTCAGCATTTATTTTCCTCATATTTCTCGTCTTAAACCACGATGAAATAGCACCCTTTTTCTGCATTGCCTGCCACCAGTGTCATAGCAGAGGGTGAGGGCCAAGTGTTGTGGAGTGAACTTCTGCATCATACACAGCTACGTTCATCTCTCATAAGAAACCACTATTCTATAGAGTTTAACTATTTGTACTCCTGGTTGTCAGTTTTTGAAAAGACCACATTTACTCCATATTCTGTAAATAAAATTTCTATTTCTATCCGTGATTGTCAATTGTCTGAAAAGACCGCAGTTCTTAGATAATTTTGAGAAAATTATTATATTTGTACTCCTGTTTGTCAGTTGTGGGAAGATACCACATTTATTCCATATTCTGCAGCAAACATTTCTATTTCTATCCGTGATTGTCAGTTGTCAGAAAAGACCGCAGATAATTTGTAGAACAATTAGATATTTTTACTCCTGGTTGTCATTTGGTGGAAAAGACGACATTTATTCCATATTATGTGTATAAAAAAAAACTATTTCTACAACTGGTTGTAGTCAGTTGTCAGAAAAGACCGCAGTTCTTAGAAAATCTGTAGGAAAAAGTCAATTGCTAGTCCTACTGGGCAGTTGTAAATCTCAGGAACTGAAGGAAGAACACTGTTGATTTGGTGTTACGGTTCTTCCACCAGACCGCATTTCACAGATATTTGATAGAAACAATTCTGTTTCTAATACTTGTTGGCAGTTGGAAATTAGAGGGATTTAAGAACACCTGTGATTTGCTTTCTTTGCAGTACAGTTTTTCAATAAGAGACTTTGAAAAAATCCTCTAGACCTTTTTAATATTTATCTTTCTGATCATGGAGCGAACTACAGCTGGTAAGCGAGGAAAGAGGGAGTTAGGATGTGGAGCTAGAGGTATGAGAGAAGGCGCTCCTTCCAGTGCTGCGGACAACACACAAGCGAGCACATCGTCAGTGGTTAACGCAATCTGCATTCAGCGGTTTTACCTCCTCGTCCTCCCAGTCACGGACACGAATATTGTCATCATCATCGTTGGCATCCATCCAACCTGAAGCAAAGGAATCCCAAATGTCAACCAATGTACAGACCACTGTGGATGGTCCATGTTCTGAAGAGCTCTTTGATGACACAATGCGGTTGGGGTCAGAAGGCATTTCAAAAGATCAAGAGGCCAAAGAGGATGATTTTGTCTGCTCTGATGCCCAATCGCTGATGCCCTCAGAGCAGAAGAAAGCTGGTCAGTCGGCACAAATCCGGAGTGGACGGCAATGCCTTGCAATGCTTGTGGCTTCTAGCCCTCAGCTTCAGGATGTAGACTGTCAGGACAAGGAAGTCACCTGTGATGATGATGATGTTGATAATGACATTACGGATCCAACGTGGTCTTTTCAGCAGCATTTGCTTGCGAGCGCCTCATCAGTGGATGAGGAGGAAGATGATGGGGTAGTGTCGGTACGGGTGCAGCCTCAGAAAGGGAGAGGGCGGTCGCACAAGTCCGCTGACATTAATCCGCCAGCCATGGTCAGTGGTGGCAACAGAAACACCGCTACTAGCTTATCTGTCGAAAAGGTCCAGGACCTGTGAAGCCTGGGCCTTTTTCGATCAAGCCTCAGATTCGCCCAGCGACGTCATATGCCGGATTTGCCGTCAACGCATCAGTAGAGGGAAGAATCTAAAGTGGTTAACCACCACAAACATGAATAGTCACATGCAGTGAAAGCATGAATTGAAATGGAGTGATCACTTGGCGAAAAAAGGCCACACAGGTCCTGGGCTTCCAACCACTGTCATACCCTCTGTCTCCTCCTCCTCCTCCGCCACTTCCAAGACCAAGCATTCCTCAAAAAGGTGCCCGGTGATATGTTAAAAATAGGAAGTAGTAATGTGTGGGCACCCCATTTGATTTAGCTGCATGTGGCCATGAAACAGTTAATAGATAACTGACAGCAGCCCTGGCTCTCACTGCACCCACTCTAACTAGGGCCCTGCCAGCTGAACCTCCGTGTTCCCCGTTGGGATATTCTTGCTGCCACCCCATATATGACAAGTTGTTGGTCCCTGGTGCAAAAAGTGATAGGGGTCTCCTGCCAGTTACCATGTGCCATTTCAAATACTTGTGTCTTGTTTTGTGTCAAAGGGGCCCCATAGCAGCTGCTAATGCTGCACCTGTTTTGGCTACGCCGTCCTCATGTTTTCGGTTACCCATTGAAGGGAATGGATTATTTTAGCCTGTGAATTTTTTTCTGTGACTCTTGTTGCCTAATTGTCTTGACTAAGATGTACCACATATCCAGTTTACTGTTGTGGACGTTACTTCCAGCTACACCTCACTTGTTTGGGTGTAAAAATGAAGCTGGTGTTCCTCTCCCATCGACTTTAATGGGAATCGAAGATTAATCGCACTCAAGGATCGAACATCGGTGAGATGATTCCACAAAATCTGGAATCGACTCGAAGCAGATTATTGGCCAAATCGCTCATCACTAGTTGTGACTGTTACTTCTGAACCACCTACAGCTACATCTCTGGTATTCTATAAGATTATAGCTGAGACTTGTTTGCAGATTGGCGTAAACATGTGAACCCTCACGTCGCTTTGACTTGGTTGAGAGGACACTGTAAAACAAAATTTCATGAAAGCTTAGAGCCTCAGCATCAAAGTATTAGGGATTATGCACCAAAGTTAGTGTCACTAAAGCCATAGTGACACCTACTAGTAATCTAACCTTGTAACAACGAACTGTATTTCAAGAAGCGTTTTGAAAAATGTATCCGTCTGAATCACATTGATCTGAAATTGTCCTGGTTTAAAGAGGGAACATGCAACAGAATAAACAACAAAGTTATAGGTTGTCCACCTCCAAACTTGTATAAGCTCTGCTATTTCTTTATTATGCACTGGTGTCCAAAACTGTACACAATGGGGCAGATTTATTAATAGTGTCTAACTGTAAGACAGAGTAAACTTACAATGCACCACATTTATCATAGTGTTGATAAATCTGATGCAGGTTTAAACTTTCTAGTCTAACTTCTTACCACTTTGAAGTTGGCTTACTTTAATGCTACTAACTACACCAAAATTTTGCCACATATTTGGTGTGCATGGAGCCATGCCCTTTTTCCCGTTAATCCACGCCCCTTTCTTGTGAAACCGCACCCTCTAACCGATGTCATGCCCTGTTTGACGGATCTGGCACAGAGATGTCTAGAAACTGTCTAAAACACATAATAAATGTGATGTAAAGCAGGTACACCTTTATTTTTAGCACAAATTGTGCCAGAATTATGGCTGCTTTGATTAACATGCCTCAATATTATTTGTGTGATCTGACTAGTGATGTTGTTCCTCAGGTAAACCATTTAATTTTAATCTATTCTGTATTATGCTTTGTTCACTTCATGGAACTCAGGATGGTCAGTGACATCTTCAGTCCGCACTAGATAAGCCCATACTCACACTCTTCTCTAGTCGACACTTTTACTTTTTGCATTATCTGAGATAGGACATGAGACCTGCCCTCTACCATAAGGATCTTAAGCACAAAACATATTAAACATTATTACTTCTTCACTTCCAAGCTGTACAAAGCTATAGTATGGGAGTCAAAGTCTACATTACTCATATTTCCTGCCATATAGAGGTACCATAGACTGGCATCATGAAAGCTTTTGCCTCCATGCAGGTTCTGTTGTGCTGTGTTCTCAGCAAACTATGTATTTCAGCACTGCTGAAAACACATTAAAACTACCAGTTCAATGACAAATTTAGCTCTGCTACAATTAGCATATAATTAGCCACCATGGAGCAGGTAGGATATTTTGAGGTAAGTTTTTTTTGTACTTCGTCACTGCAGATTTGTAAATGTAATAAGATAGTGTACACCTAGACAGCATTATTATATGCCACGGAGAGGTGGAGAGCAGAAAATGCTATTACCGTGTTGTCAAGTGATCAAAGCATTTCCTCCAAGAGAGCTGCAGATATGAGATGAAATCAAAGCTGCTTCATGCTTTTCTCCAGCATAGGAATTACTGCTAGCACCATTCACATAAAGGTAATTACACTGGATATTAATGCATCTATTTTCTAGGCTGCACTCAGTAGGCTCTGCTCAATGCATCGAAATATGGGGTCCCTGTAATACTTTTGTAATAGCCAGCTCTGTGGAACCTAAAGCTACACATTCTTTTCCCCAGGGAACAGATTCAGTTTTGGCCACTCTGAAAAAACGTTTTGTCTGCCTACTAGCTTCCCGTTGACACCCCAACAAAATTCAGCTCCAGGAGTTACAAAGTTACGTCCAGACCTTTTAGTATTCGACTGATACATTGGTGGCACCTGTAAATGGCAAATTAGTATGAAGCATCTGTGGCTATCACTCTACTATTCAACTATTAAGACTGGCAAACCACATTTGGGACATTTTGAACTAATTTACTATGTACAGGAATATCTGTGGCTGCAACGGTAGTTATTGGAGACTGTAACAGTGGTATATAAGGCTAGTACACTGAAAGCCTTAGAGGAATGCTCTTGCATCATCCTTAATACAGTATGTGCCTTATGTGCTGCATTATGTCCTGGTCAGGGATTTGTTAATCTAATACTGAATTATTAAAATTTGAGGAGGATATCGAAAAGGCCAAAGAAAACTCCAGATGCTTAAAGGGATTTTCCAAGACTTTACAAACCCTCCTTACCACCATCCAATTTGCTAAAATAGAAGATTACCTTTTACTTACCTTTAATAATAATAATAATCTTTATTTCTATAGCGCCAACATATTCCGCAGCACTTTACAAATTCAAGGGTAAACATACAGTCATTACGCATTAAAAGTACTTACAAATGAGACACAAGGTGTGAGGGCCCTGCTCGTGAGAGCTTACAATCTATCTGGGTGTATGGGTGAAACATACAGTAAGAAGTGCCAAGTTTACAATGGTCCAGCCATGTTTCATAAATAGGGGGTGGTTTACATAAAAAATGGATGAACCTGCCACCCTGACAGTACATCTATATACAGATAAGTGCCTGTGAGTGCCCAAGTGCAGGGAGTGACAGATGTGTGTGATAGCAGTTAGGGATCTTGGTGGGCCAGACCCCATAACCTCTGTTCCAGAGCTCTAGTGTTTCCTCCCCAGGTTCCTCACTAATGATACCGCATTCATGGATCACATAAGGCTGCAGCAAATCTGCATGTGATCACAAAGGTCAGTGACTGACTGCAGCATCATGTGATCCATGAACATGACATCATCAGTAAGGGACCAGGGGGAAACCCTTGAATTCTGGAACAGAGGTGATGGAAGAGATAAGTATGGGGTCATTTTTAGTACAGTGGGAGGTGGTACGGAGGTTTTAAAAAGTCTTGTAAAACCCATTTAAGGAATTATATCATATGTTATAATGTTCCCTGCTATTTAGGAAGGTTTTTACTATTCGTTTACATTTATTATAAACCTTTTTTGTGTTACAGTATACAAAGTTTCCTATCATGTGCACTGCAGAAGTAAACTCGCCTTTCATGTTGAATTTTTTAATGCCAGAACTTACCCACTGATCTGCTTATCAGCTGTGTTCATACAGTCAATAGCTATAGAGCATATGTATTTAATTACATTTTTATCAGATTTGAGCCCTGGATTCCTGCTAGATGCCAAACATCTCCCTGAGCAATGTCTAAAGCTACTTAGCAACCGCAGAGAAACAAAAAGTACATTTCTCATATTTTTTAAATTTTGTATGTTTTATTTTCTAAATTTGCTATCTTACATTTTTACATATTATATTAATGTACCAGATGTGTTTAATATGAAAACATAAAAAACTAAATGAGTTGAACAGCATTTGCATTACATTATATTAAAGGCATCGTGAGACCTAGGTTAAAAGTATAAGATAACCATTTATTTTTTTTATAGATTTCATAATGTGAAAGTAAACATCTAAAGAAAAAAGTTTTTTGAATGATATATGCTGTGTGTGAAGAAATGTAATGCTAAGGGAGAAAGGAAATAAATAAATAAGAAAAGACTGTGGTATATATTGAAGGAAAATATAAAATGGGACAAAAATAGAAATAAAGCTCAACAGAGGAGATTCAAAGTTAAATGGACTCATAGATTCCCTCACATAACACAGTCTTATGTCCTGTGTTCCCTCAATATAACACAGTCATACAGCCTCCTGCCTGATAACAGAGGGGTGGGGGGGGGCAGTGTGCACTCCGCACATGTGTTTCATCAGTTCAGGCTGTGTGTATAACTGTTTATAGTACAGCAAGGAGCTTGTGGAGCCAGCTTGAAGCTGATGGTTCTGCAGACACATAAGAACATTGCAGGAGGCTGCGCGCTCTCCAGACAACCTTCTTCTTCCCCTGCTTCACACAGAATGATGATGTCACAGCTTGTCAGTGAGGAGAGACACGCCTCCTGGCAGGAGAGACAGCCTGCTGAGAGAAGAGACTTGCCCCTGGATTTCAAATTCAATCTCATAGAATTAGCTGAAAAGCACGAAAAATTCAAACGATAAAACCCCTTTGAGTAATCAGACTATGACAAAAGTTAAGAAAAAAATGGCAGGATAAAGTTGTTTTCATTTATAATAAATATAATATATCTACCTGAGAGAGAGAATAAATTCTATATCCAAAAGTAACAGCAATAAATGTAAATAAGCAAAACTTGATTAGATAATACATAAACAGCAAAATAAATAAAAAATGAAATAATAAATAAATACATTAAAGTAAATAAATAAATAAATAAATTAATTAATTAATTAATTAATAATATTGGATAGACCAGGAAGAAAACCAAAGTTAGCTCGCAACTCTATTTGCAATTTGTGTAGACACTGGTGCACACTGTTTTGACTGCAAAAATCAAATTCTCAAACACAAACTAAAGCAGTACAACATTTAGAGCGACATGTATGATTTTTGGTGCCCAGATGCCAATTTTATTGCGCACAATAGTAGTGTAGAATGCACCTGAACTGCGGGTCATAAATCAGGTGCATTCTAGTGCAGAAATGACAATTCTGGCTCAGGTAAACCACTTTGAAAGTGGTTTACCTGTTCCAGTAGTAATGCACCTGGATTTGCCGTACTGAAGCTATAAATGTGTAGCTTCATACGGTTGTAGTATGCCCCGCCTCCAGCACGTCTCCCGCAATCAGGCGCATTACAAAGTGCCACGGGCGCTATGTAATGTGCCTGATATTGGAGTGTGCCTGTTTAAAAATATAGCGAATGGGGCTGCGCTAGTTCTCAGGCTGAAAAGACGCCTGACTTCTGGCGCAGCCCCGTTCACACATGTCGCCCTTAAAGTGCATTACCGTTTTCCTTTATACAGAGAAGGTCCATATTTAATATTGAATAGAAACATAGAAGATTGACAATAGAAAAAAATCTAAATTGTGCATTTTTTCTGCCTATATAACATTTATTTTGTATTTTCAACTTAGGACAGAGACATATTTAAATAAATTTGCTGAGAAAAATAAGCACAAGAAAAATAAAAAATAAAAAATCAAGAAAATAAAATTCAAACTTTTGATAGTGTGGTAATAGATACATCATGTACACTCAATAAATGTGCAAAATCTAAAGGATGAAAAGTGTACATAATACATTTTGTTAGATATAGCTGGTTCATAACTTTTAGAATTTCCAACTTCAAAGGGCTTGTCTCGCCACGATGTTTGACAGAGCCAAAAGCAGCTTTAGATTCATGCATCCTGCCACGTCCTGATTATGCTGTGGGTGGTCCTAAAGCAGTGATTAGCAAATCAGCATTGTATTCACAGCTTCCAAATTGCACTGATATTAGAGCAATAGATCTTATATATGGTGTAGAGAACTTTAGAGCTCAAAGTGTTCCAATCTGTGGTGACGTCCATCTCTGCTGTCAGATAAGACAAAGAGCAGAGAGAGCAGGGGAGAGCAGGCCAGTAACCCAGAGAAACCTGTGTGCACTCAGAGTAGATAAAATCTCTTTTACCTCCTGACCAGGGAAAATCAGAGACAGGTATTTGGAAAAAGTCTTCGACTACTTGTCCCTACATGTTGAAAGTTAATCTACCGCACAATGCCTCTTACCGCACAATGTGGTACAATACATCTGCATACAATCCCCATATTAAACAGAGCCCACATGTGCAATTTATAATATCTATAGATATAATATCTATAATTATGTGGCAGATGGACCACTGTGCTGCCCCCATTAGTGTAGGGACCCACTTTAATGAGGTCGCAAAAAATAACTTCTTTCCGAATTACTTCAGCACGAATCACATTAAAAAACAGCTATTTCCAGGCTGCACAGAGCCTGCAGGGTGCTGTAGAACGTTGTGCCATGCTTAAATATGCAGAGGGAGCTTGGTTTGGTCTTCATACAATGTTGTGTTTTAGTATGACACGCACATGACTGCCGCCGCTCTTAGAATCGCTTCACTATAAAATTCCCTGGGCACTTAAGAGGGCAAAACTGACCAAAAACTGAAGCGGGAATGTTGCCTGATAAAGTCATGCCAGAGAAAGCTGGAAAAAAACAAGCTGAGAGCTCAGGTGGCAACATTAGTGACAGAGTGTGGAGGTGACGGCAGCAGTCACAGCAGCATGAGGTCAGACAGTGGCACAATGACATTCTGGAGGTGGCAAAAACAGGAATAGGTCACAGAGTGGCACAATGACACAGTGTGGAGGTCATGGCAGCAGCAGTATGAGGTCAGACAGTGGCACAATGACAGAGTGTGTAGGTCACGGCATCAGCCACAGCAGCAGCATGAGGTCAGACAGTGGGACAATGACACAGTGTGTAGGTCACAGCAGCAGCCACAGCAGCAGCATGAGGTCAGACAGTGGCACAATGACACAGTGTGTAGGTCACGGCAGCAGCAGCATGAGGTCAGGCAGTGGCACAATGACATTCTGGAGGTGGCAAAAACAGGAGTAGGCCACAGAGTGGGACAATGACACAGTTTGGAGGTCACGGCAACAGCCGCAGCAGCAGCATGAGGTCAGACAGTGGCACAATGACACAGTTGGTAGGTCACGGAAGCAGAGCATGAGGTCAGGCAGGGGCACAATGACATTCTGGAGGTGGCAAAAACAAGAGTAGGCCACAGAGGGGGACAATGACACAGTGTGTAGGTCCCCGGCAGCACCCACAGCAGCAGCATGAGTCAGCAGTGGCACAATGACATTCTGGAGGTGGCAAAAACAGGAGTAGGCCAAGAGTGGGACAATTACACAGTGTGGAGGTCAGGGCAGCAGCCACAGCAGCAGCATGAGGTCAGACAGTGGCACAATGACAGAGTGTGGAGGTGGGTGGCAATACCAGTCCCTGGTAAAGCTGGTTGGTGGCATATGGAAAAACTGTCATAAGATGTGTGGCACAGGGGGTGGCGGCATCAGAATAGTGGCTGAGGCAGGTAGTTTGAACCCAGATTCATTTCTCACAGTTTGGGTGAGGCGTCATGGCTGATGTAGTCTGACGCCTAAGGCATTGTTGTGTGGAAATCCTGGCCGATCCACGCCTGATTCATCTTGACAAAGGTCAGTCTTTCCCACATTTCCCGTGGACAAGGGGGTTTCTCCTTCGGGTAAACGATGGCCCCCGCCACACTAAAACACCCGCTCTGATCCCCACACTACTGGCCGGGCAGGAAAAGCTTCTCCACTGCAAACTTGGCAAGTTGCGGCCAAAACATCCAGTTTGGCTGCCCAGAGTCCAGCGGATCTTCTAACTGGGGTGGCAGAGTACTGTCCAAGTTGGCCACCACCTGTTGGTTCAGGGACTGCTCCGGGTCCTGCTGCTGGCTGCTGGCGATACCCTCCTCACTAGGCGGGTGAAGGAAGCTGCTCATCAGTGACTCCACACTTAGGTTGCTGCTGATGGAGTGGTACTGCTCCTACCCCCCACCTTCCCCCAGCGCCACGGAAAGTAGTACGTGAGCGCTGAGGAACCCCCCTGGTCAGACCTGTCAGAGGAGGGACGATGCCGCACATAGGCAGCGGCCAACTGATTACGGAGGATTTCCCTATAGTATTTGAGTTTGTCCTCCCTCTCAATAGTGGGAAAAAGGCCCCCATTTTGGACTGGTAGCGAGGGTCCAATAGGGTGGAGAGCCAGAAGTCATCCTCTGCCGGATGCTGACTATTGGGCTGTCACTAGCCAGGCAAATAAGCATGCTGCGGGCCAATCTGCACAAGTGACTCCGAGGGCTCCCTGCCTCCATTTCCACTGTTACTGCCACGGTGCTTGGGGTCATCTGCCTCGTCTTCCTCATCTCCATCCACCTCCTCCAGCTGCTCCTGCTCCTCCTCTCTTGTCACCTGGGTAGAAAATCCACTCATTTCCCCGACAATGCTTCTGCTCCAATGTCCTCCTCCCCCTCCTCCATTTCAGTCCCCACCAGACTCATGTGGCCACGAGATGTAGTCGCCACGTCTCCATCCCCTGCCCAGACAGAATTTTCAGCATCTGTTCCGGGACATGAAGCAGGGAATGACTTTATTCATCCCTTTAGCCCTGGCGACTGACAAATAACGTGGCCTCCTCGAATGGCCTCAACAAACGGCAGGTGTCACGCATGAGCTGCCACTGGTGACATCAAAGTACACAGGGGAGTACTTCTGTCTGCCTGGATCATCAAAAAAATCGTTTATTGGCCTTTCTCTGTTCATACAGTCAGTCCAACATGTGCAGTCTGGAATTCCAACGGGTGGAAACATCGCATATCAGAGTGTGTTGGGGGAGGCCGGTCTGCCGCTGCAACCGAGGAGGGTGTTCTGGCTTTGTACGAATGGAAAAAGTGCATGCACATTTTTCCTGGCCATTTTCAAAATGTTCTGAAGATCGGTGGAAGACTTCAGGAACCTTTTCACAACCAGATTGAACAAAATGCGCCATGCAGGGCGCATGGACCACCCCTCCTCAGTGCAGCGCGGCACCCATGTTCTCCCATTGTCCGTCACCATGGTTTCCGATTTGCAGTTTGCGTGGAGAAATCCAAACAAAGATTTCTTACTGCATGACGAGGAGCAGTTCCTCCCATGTGTGACTTCGTTCGCCGAGGCAAGCCAGGTAAACTGCGTGACACCGCTGTGCCCTACACATGTGGTATGATTGAGCAGTACTTGTGGAGCTGAGATGGGTGGTGGTGTAGGAGGAGGAGCGGACATTGGCGCAGGAGCAGCAGTTTGACAACGGGGAGAGGAGAAAGGCGTCTCTCCTGTCCAAGTTGTTGGTGTGCCTGGGCCGGAAGCACATTCACCCAGTGGGCCGTAAAGGACATGTACTGGCCCTGACCGTAGTTACAGCTCCAGACGTCCGCGCTGCCCTGCACCTTGGAACAAACCGATAAGCTTAAGGACTGGCCCACCTACTGTTCTATATATTTATGAAGTTTCTTGGTACGCCTTTTTGGAAAAAAAATTACGGGTTGGAACTCTCCATCTCGGCTCGGCACAAGCCATTAGTTCTCTGAATGGTGCGAGTCCACCATTTGGAAAGGAGGGACTGCAAATACCAACAACTTGGACAGGAGCAAAGGGCAGCTGCTGCAACTTAGAATGGTTGACGCATTTCTGTTGTCTCTTTGCAATCGCCTCGCTGAAACGACTGCTGGCGCCAAAGAGTAGAGAGGAGCAGGAGCATCTGGACCGGGAGATGATGTCAAAGAGAAACAGCTCCCTTCTGCAGAGGTGGTGGAGCCTTGACTGGCTGCAATGGTATGCGTGCCACTGGGCGCTGCTGCTGCTGCTGTTGCTGCGGCGGCAGGATGGACCACCACATCTGAGCCACGTTTCTCCCAGGCCACCGGATGGTGACGCTGCATGTGTTGACGCAGGGCCGTGGTGCCAAGTTAGCTCCCTGGCCACGCTTCACTTTCTGCTTACAGATTCTACATATACCCATAAATTTGGCTCCTCCGGGGTCTTAGCAAAAAAACTGCCACACCGCCGAGTATCGGATTTACCGCCAAGCTCCGCACTGGTGACTTTCTTGCCGCCGCTTTCCTCGCTGAGCCCCTGTGCCGCTACTTTCTTGGACCTGCGAAGCGGGGTTTTTTACCCCGTGGCGCTTGGCTCCCGACCTCACACTGTTGCTATCCTCTGACTCACGGCCACACGACCCACTTGCTGGCTGCGCCGCTGCCTGACGCTCAAGCTGAACGCCCTCTTCTCCTGACGATGATGAAGCCCTTGCCTCACCCGCTCCCAAGTGCGGTCGGCTACATCATCATCTATTTTGTGTTTCATCGTCACTTTCTGTCCTCATCACCGGTTTTTGGTATGCAGAGGCTGACCCCTCACAACATGACCTCCCATGCCACTCTCAACATCTATACTTTGCTGCCTACTGCAAGAAGCAGGGGATATTGGCCCCATTTCTTCGCTGCCAAGTACCTGTTGACTGCCCTCCTCAAATTGTTCATCCTCGTATATAGTGGCGCTGAGCCCAGACCCATAAAAGATACTGGCTGGGGAACCGGGTGGGACAGAGGCGGGTTGAGGACAGTGAGGGCCCCTGACCCGCTCCGGGCCATGCCAACTAAGGGTTTTTTGTCTGACGTTCCCACCGACTCTTGGCTGGGGTTGTCAGATGTCATTTGGGAGGAAGAGGAAGACATAGTCAACCAATCAAGAACAATTGGGTTGCTAGTCAGTACACGGCCTAGATGACAGCAGCAGTTGTGGGCCCCACCGAGGACACCCCTGCTGCGACATCCCCTTGCTGTGCTGCGACCTGCTCCAGGAATGTTTGTGCCTCCCGCCACTCCCCAGGTGAAGAGCCTGCCACCTCTCTGTCTGACATACTGTTTGTTCTAAAATGTACAGACACTGTTTGATGAAGATATCTGTATATGATAAATACACACCCTGTATTTGACTCCAAATGAACCCACTAAGAAGCTTGGGTAACCCTTGGATATAAATTGCGCTCCACAAATGGGCAGGAGAAATTGACTTGTATGTGCCGTTCAAAAACTCTGTGTATTTTACTGAATATAAAAGCACAAACAGGCTTAATTAACCTTCGGATATGAATTATGCTACAGAATTTCTTCTGTGGCGGTGAAAAACAAAGTTTCTTTTACTGAGTACAACTGCAGAACAACGCTTAATTAACCCCTGGATGTAAATTGCGCAAAAGAATTGAGCAACCAGAAACTACTAGCTTTGTAGCGTGTTACAATTGCGTGTTTTCTACGCTACACAACAAGAGAAAAAATTGTAATTAACCTTTGCTTGTGAATTATGGTACAGGAAAATTGTAATTTTTGGCGGTGAAAAAGACGGTTTATTTTTGTCACCACAGCAGAAAAACAACGCTTAATTAACCCCTGGATGTAAATTGCGCAAAAGAATTGAGCAACCAGAAACTACTAGCTTTGTAGCGTGTTACAATTGCGTGTTTTCTACGCTACACAACAAGAGAAAAAATTGTAATTAACCTTTGCTTGTGAATTATGGTACAGGAAAATTTTAATTTTTGGCGGTGAAAAAGACGGTTTCTTGGAGTCACCAGAGCAGAAAAACAACGCTTAATTAACCCCTGGATGTAAATTGCGCAAAAGAATTGAGCAGCCACAAGCTACTAGCTTTGTAGCGTGTTACAATTGCGTGTTTTCTACGCTACACAACAAGAGAAAAAATTGTAATTAACCTTCGCTTGTGAATTATGGTACAGGAAAATTGTAATTTTTGGCGGTGAAAAAGACGGTTTCTTGGAGTCACCACAACAGCAGAACAACGCTTAATTAACCCCTGGATGTAAATTGCGCAAAAGAATTGAGCAGCCAAAAATGAAGTGGTATTTGTATTATAAAAACGCTGTTTCTTTAAATTAATACAACAGGAACTGGCTTAGATCCCCCTTGGATATTCAATGTGCTGTGAGCAGATAGCATTAAAATGTATATGCAACTGCAGTGGACGCACACTGGACTTCAGATCCAATACACCAAAAAATCAGAAATAGAACATTAAGAGAAGCAGTCTCTGAGACAAGCTGAGACACCCCACAAAAATCGCTGTATAAAAATCAGTTCTTCAGTAACAATCAGCTGCGGCAGCACCTTCCCTAGTCAGTACAGTGAGAGCGGTATGAGCTGCCAGCGTCGCGCCCGGACTTATATAGTGCGGTGACGTCACAGAATCCCGCCGGTCTCTGATTGGCTTCATCTCTGCACATGTCATGCAGGCTATGCCCTTCTTCCTCCCAGAGTGCTTTGCCCCATGTAACGCCATGTGCTCGCAGCCATTTTATCAATCAAAAGCACACTTCGTTCACCCGAAGTACCCCAAACTTCGACTTCGTTCAGAACCGAAGTTTTCCTGAAATTCTAAACGAATTCCACTTCGTTAGAATCAATTGGCCCATCTCTAATCATAAGCCATAATCATAAGCCATATTACAGTGGTATTTTCCCTAGTTCTACAGATTCTAGTGGAAAATATGCCTAGAATTTAGTGCTATATAGAAGCACTATACAGCAGTGCTATCTGTAACACTGCTTCACCATTTTCATAACTTGAAGTGTTAAATATGCAACTTGAATTATTTTGAAGTTAATACTCTCTTGGGCCATGGTCATTTTGAACATCTGCTAGGAGCAAATTTTCCATACATTCCGTAGAGACAACAGAAAATTGTGAAATAAACATTTTAACGGACAAAATAAACTACAACACAATAAAAACTATTGTTGGTACTCTCATAAAATGTTATTTCAATTTTAACAAGACTTTCTAAATCTCTATTAATGTTGTCAACAACATTAACTACAAATCTAGGTTCTAACATGTGGCAACACATTTCAGGGTCCAGCAGAAGTAGCCTGTACAATAGACTAGAAATGGGACATTTATAATAGACACTGTTTTGTAAAAGATTTATTATACTATTTGCTTTTATCTTACACTATAAGAAATATTTGGTTTAAAGGTAAACTTCAGGCAAAAATAAAAGTGTGGTAAAACATGCCCACTCATTTAGTGTGCCTGCCAAGGACTAATTCTAGGTTGTGTGTCCTGTTTACTCACACTGCAAATCAGTAAGTTTTTGTCAGCCATTGTCAAACCTACTTCCCCTTTCTTCACATCAATAGGCACTTTGCAGTTATTAGCTGGAGCTGTGGAGTATCTTGTTGTCAGGATTACCAAACTCTTCTTCAGTTTTTTCTGGGTGGAAGCCCAAATTTTTTTTCTGACACATGACCCACTCTTTGCATAGACAAGTCCTCCAAACACCCTCCCATTGCTCTTTATTCCCTGGATTCATGCTAGCTGCCATTAACAGTAGTACACATGACTCATTTATCACCCTATAAAACTTAAAGGAGTTGTCCAGTGGAATACATTATTTATAAAAGATGGAGACTGTATAAAAAAAAGCACTATTCACCTTACTGATCCCACGCCACTGCCATTCTGACACTTACCAGGTCCCTGTTAATCTCTTTCTAGTCCCATCTTGACACACAGAAACCTTTTAATTAAAGGGGTGTTCCAAATAAAGTCACAACTCCTAGGGAAATGAATCGGGAGGATGGTTACAATCTGTAACACGGTCTGTTCGTAGATAGCTATGATCCCACCTGTAACAGAAATGTGGTCGTCGTAATACTCCTTTCAGACAGACCAAAGAATTTAGACAGACTTCCGACTCCAACGTTAGTCCTATTTGCCAAATCTCCCATGCATGGCACACTCTGTCACCCAGCGTCACCCCTGTGATGCGATTGTGGAGTGCCATTGGCTGCCATGGTAGCCAGGGACCAAATGATGGCTTTCAGGTCTGCCATGTGCATGAACCTATTAGTATATTCTGGAGGTCAGATACAGGGTCTAATACACAATCTGTCACAGGTATAACCCAGAGTAAAACAATAATGTTGGGGGCGAATGGAGGAAGGAAGGGTGCACAGGACCGTCCCTCCTTCATTTAGATGCTGTCACCACGATTGCTTCTACATGGTTAAACAGCAGGGGTTCTTGCTGTAATAGTGGGTGTCAGCTGTAATAATTAGCCAGTACCTGCAGAGAGTGAGTGGTTTAAAAAATGAAAAAAAAAGTTAGACTCACTTACCTGTCACCCACCAGTGCCGCTCTGGAGCTCCTCTTCACTCTTAATGGGACATGAGCCTCTGCTTTGTGTCAGAAAGAGAACCCAAAGGGAAAAGGAGCAGGTAGGTCAGTATAACTTTTTTCTTTGTTTACACCACCCTGGCCTCTTTTTAAATGAATTTTCTTCTGGTGAACAACCACATAAATAATTATTCCAACTGAAGAAAGGAAACTACAGGCCTAGATTACAAGATACATCCTTTCACAAGCCACACCTCTTATTCACAGGCCCCTCCTCATGTGAACAAATCATACTTGCAACTTAAAAACGCTTTTAAAAAATCACATTATTCTTTGAGTCATAACTCATTTTGTTGCTGAAAACTGCTGAGTGAGGGCTTTTATTTGCGGGATAAATTGGTGTTTTCTTTGGTATCATTATGGGGTGCATAAGAGTTTTGATTACTCTTTATTCTGTTTTATTGTGATGTTGTGTATTTGTTGGAACAAAAAAATCCATGCAGTTATAACATGGATTTTTTATTCATTTTTGCATTGTTTGCCGCACCGATTAAATAAAATGACAATTTTATGGATTGGAGAATTATGGACGCGGCGATACCTACCTATGTGCACCTTTCTTATATTTTTATGGAAGCCAGAGTAGAGATGAGCCCTTGCCTTTCACCCTCAACCTCCACAAGGGGGCTTAGACTCCACTGCAAGGGACTCCCAGGTCACTAGCCTCGGAAAGGTCACCACGGAGATGGCTGGCATTCAGGCACAGTACCGAAGGGTCAGGCAGAAGCATAGTCATGTAACAGACAAGAAGGTTGGGGCTGACAGCATACACTCAGAGTCAGGTCAAAGGCATCAGGTCAGGCAGGTGGAGTACAAGCATAGACGGAAAAGCTGGGTGGAGCACATCGGCTCTTTGCTCTCCCTAAGCAGCATGCAAGGATAAATAAAATAAATATTTATTAACATGATACAAATATGAACAATGTAAGTAACAGCCATCGTCAGACAAACAAAATAAAAACTACAAATAACACATGAGAGATAAAAAACATGTATAACTAACAAAGAAAGAAAGAGCAGGTGAATGCATCAGGAAAAATAAACTAATGCTATCAGTCGTAATCAATAATATATACATAGGACTAGTGATGCTGCTGATCAAGGCTCCAAAAGCAGTAACAAAGTGAATGACAGTATACAAAAAATAAGGGAACAATTCAGCAGGAAATAACAAAGCTGAAAATAACCTGTAAAACAACCAGTATACACCCACCAGCTCACACCCAACACACATTTTGCCAACAGAAGGGGAGAGAGAACTGGCACATCTGCTGGTAACGGCTGCGGCGCAGACCATACGTGGCGAGGTGAAGTGGGGAGCGAAGGGAAGTGACCAGAAACATGAGCTCGTCTGCACCTGAGACCCATGATGCTGAGTTACACTCCCCTTACATCTCTAGATATATTAAAATTCATCTGGACAAGTTTAGGGAGGTGATAAAGGTAGGAAGTCTAGTTCTATTCTTAAGGAAGACTATAGGTTTAAATCCACAAAGTTGAGAGTTAGGGAAATATTTAGTCTAGGGTTTATCTCCCAGGAGAGGGATTATCCAGTTCTTGCCAAAGCCAACTCTACCTGCATATTTGCAACCTATTTCTCATTCCCTTGAATTGAATTTGTAGTGTGATTTATGCAGCCTACACTTAACTTTTGTCAAACCATCATAGGGGTGAACCTTCAAATGTTGGAAGGGGCTGCTCTGATCATACTACAGCAGGCACAAGGACCCTCGCTAGGGATTTCTGCTTTCTAAATCCACAGTAGTTGTGCTGCTGGTGGGACATAAGTGAAGTGTTGATTTTTGACGAAAATCTGTTTTCCCTTAATCCCAATAGCAGCAGAAGTCTCTCACTCTAGTCTTTCTTATCTGTTTTATAATAACACACTGCATGCTTGTCTTTCAGCTACCTATAGGAGCAGCACCTAGCTAACTACTTTGTTGATGGACATTTTTGTCCTGTTAAAAGTTCCATCTGTCCTGAACAGTTCATAGGGACAGCAGTACCCCAGTGGATCTGCTGCTGTTGGAACTAGGGAAAATCAGATCACTTCTCACTGTTGAATGATGGACTTCTAATTGTTTGGAAATAACCTTATAACCCTTCCCAGATTAATGGGCAGCAACTATTGCTCCTCAAAGATCATTGTTTTCCTCTTTAGCATTGTGTTAACACATGTCTTAATGCTCCAGACTATCAAACTATCAAAACATCTGGTGATCACATATAAAGTGGTTGTACCACTTCAGATATTGATGGCACATTGCTAGGATCAATTAATCATGGGAATTTTATTAGCAGCACCTGGCTGCTGCTTACCCTCTTAATTCCAATGTAAGCACTAATAGTATACTTTAAGGGGTTATCCGGGAGTTTAAAGATTTTATAGAACACTATTAACAGTATTTATATTGAAAAGTAAAGATATTCCAATATCTTCATGTGTTTCTTTTCTTTTCTTTTGCCTCCTTATTCATCTATCATAAGATCCACTTTTTGCAGTGAAACTTCCTGCTTGTGGGAGTATCAGTAGTTCTCCAGCATCTCTTTCCCACAACTCCAAGACTGCACTGCAATCTAGGACTTCCCTCCATAGTTATTACTGCAAGACATTGTGCTGATATTGGCGTGTAACCTCCCCCTTGGCATGTACTTGCTGTCAAGATAACGATAATAGTTAGAATTTATGAGTCACTATGTAAACTGTACAGAGCTGCAGTCATCATTTTCATTACAACAGTACACAATCCCCCAGTCCTGAACTGCTGTCCTTTCCTCCTATTGCTGTTAGTAAGTTCTGCCAGCAGGAGTCAAAGATAAACAAACTTTTCTTCCTCTCCTGTAATTACTCTAATGTATTTACTTCTATTCACTTTCAAACTACAGGCTAGCAAGAGTGAATGCAGCCACTCTGCCCGGGTCAAACTCACTACAGGGGAGTGTTCCTGAGCTGACCCTGGTTTCAAAGCATACTCACTGAGTGATGACAAAAAATTTACTGAGGCCATGTGATCAATAAATGTCACATGGTTTGCAGACGTTAGGGAGGAAGAGAGGACAAAGTCCTGTGTCTGGTTCTGCACCATAGGAATGTAAATAATTTTTAATAAGTATGAATTACAAAGGTTAATATAATACAGTTGTGAGCCCTATAACAAATAAAAAGATGGTCCCGGACAACCCCTTTAACTTTTCACATACTGTTTCTGTATTTTGGCTTGGGTTTTGTGCAATAGATGATGACACAATGTTGTTCATCTGAATCTGTATTTACCTAATTTTAAGACCTTCTAAGAATTCGATTTTTTTCAATTTGTCCTGATACCTCAAACCAAAGAATTCAAAGAGGGGGCACTTTCTTTTTCACACGACTTTATTTGCTTTTATGGACCTGCTTTTAGAAATAATGGTGATCCATTTAGTGATTTTGGATTGTGGTTTGGTTTGGTTCCCTGGCTCATCATCAGTTTATTTCCACCTAGCCTGATCTAGCCTGAATTATTATTGGCCATGCTGGCCTGTTTTCTAGCCAACCATTTGGTCTGGATTCTCCCCAGGCATTTCATTTGAGCAGAAGTTCTATTCTGTGCATTGCTTGCCAAATGCTGTAGTCCAAGGCAGTGGGGCTGGGCCTGACTGTCAGCCACTACAAAATCCAGAAAGGTCCTCAGAGGAACATCAAAGTTTTCTCTTTAACCCTTTTAACATTATTCACCATGAGCGCACTGTAGACTCTCAGGAGAGCAGCTGTAATTGACCCCACAGCATTACCCTGCTACATTGCTAATCAGAGCTGTTTTAGGGGACATGAAAATCCCACATGGTTGTTCTATGTGTATTAATTAGAAAATCTAAGGTGTGCCCTATAAACTGTCAGTACATTAAATAATAACAGGCAGAACTGCATTAGAATCAATAGGTATTCCCACTTACTATACTAAAAAAATAAAAATAAAAGTTGTCTTGTGGGACATACAAATATAATAAACCTGAAGAAAAAAATTTGCAAAAGAAAATGAACATGATTATTTTTATTGAGGTTCTCAAAAGTAAGAAATAATATATAATCATTATACTCCATACAAACTGAGTTTACAAATAGTTAGAATTTTGTACACTTTATCTGAATAAGATGATATTTGGACAGATAAAAACATTTGACATGAATAAATCCAAGGATTGCTGCAAAAATTAAATGTATGGCTCCTTATTAGTCTTATGGGTCTTCAAAGGTTAAACTGTGGCTATAGGTCAACCTAAAAGGAGCCCACAAATGAGACTTTCTTAAGTGGTATAATCCCAAGCAATAATAATATTGAATGGAATAAACCACTAAACATTACTTTAAATGAGTGTGAAAATTGTCTTCTGACGATGGTCTGTGAACACGTAGCTATGTGGTAATGGCTTCCAGTTTTAACCGCAAAGAGTCATCCACTATAAATAAGAACATATCCTCTCTTGCTGAGCCATACAAACCTCAATACTTCAACTTCTGCCACACAGAGATTCTGTTCCAGCCTCTGCCACTGCCAATATGCCAGGAGCTATTAAAGTGATACAAGAAATAGAGCAAACAGATCATTCAGTTCCATAGCCACCAAAGTCTAATAAACTTCAGGCCTGACAAATACAGATGTAAAGGGGCTGAATTTGTCACTTACCTCTTTGTGATACATTGTTTGTGACTTGTGATAATCCAATAAGTTTACCGGAATTCTAGGGTCCCACTAGGATGAGTTGTGTCAAATGACAATGCTGGCTCTGTATTATTACTATTGTGCTTCGGTGGGCTACTATATTTTATCTGACCCTCAGAAACCTCCCTTAAAGATCGGGGTTTCACCTTTTCCATAGGAACCTCGGCGCGAAGTGAAACGATGACAGGGACCCTTTTCACAGCGGACACACACGACCCCCAATGGACCCCATTAATTACAATGGGTCTGTCAGGTTTCCCCCATGGTGTCGTTTAGTGCAGCTTTCGGCGCTATTTTTTCCATCATTTCGATCATCACACGTGCAAACGCCAAATTTCATGCGCAGTATACTGCAGGGCCGGGACGACGGGTAGGCCAAGGTAGGCGACCGCCTAGGGCGCCTCCCTCAGCCACCCAAGGGGGCGCGTCGGGCCCCCGACCCTCGCCGGGTCCAGGCCGCTGCCGGGGGCCTGAAGCGCCGGGCGGTTTCTGTGCCCGTTTGCGGAGCAGAGGAAAAGCGCTCCCCGTCCGCGACAGTGTGGGGCCCCGCTCCCCGGAGGACGTGGATCCCCCGGTGAGCTGCAGGGCGACACAGGGGGGCCCGCCGGGTCCTCATCGCGCTGAGGACCCGCCGCGGCCCCGTGCGCCTCAGCCGCAGGCCCGCGATGATGTGTTTCATCGCGACGCTGCCTCTTCGGGCGCCAGCGCGTACAGGCCGTGCGCCGGGAGCTGCCGGGGAGCGTCCGGCGTGGGGGCGGGGCCCGAAGGGAGGCGCCCCGGGCAGCAGGAAAGTATGAATTTGTTGTTTTTAAAATGCCCCCTGCGGCCCCCCTATTTTCTGCCTGTGGCCCCCCTATATTCTCCCGGCGGCCCCCTATATTCTCCCTGTGGCCCCCCCTATATTGTACCTGCGGCCCCCTATATTCTGCCTGCGGCCCCCTATATTCTGCCTGCGGCCCCCTACGCCTCCCTGGGGCCCCCTTATTTCCTGTGGCCCCCTACGCCTGTTTGGGGCCCCCCCTATAATGCCTCCCTGGGGCCCCCCTTAATCCCTCCCTGGGGCCCCCCCCATAATCCCTCCTGCGGCCCCCTTATTTGCCTGGGGCCCCCCCCCTAATGCCTGCCTGCGGCCCCCATAATGCCGCCTGCGGAAAACCTATAATGCCTGCCTGCGCCCCCAAAATGCTGCTGCGGCCCCCAAATGCTGCCTGCCCCCCCCCTTTAATGCTCCTGCGGCCACCTATAATCCGCCTGGGCCCCCTATATTGTCCCTGGGGCCCCCCATAGCCTCCCTGTGGCCCCCCTAATCTGCTGTGGCCCCTAAAATGCCTCCTCGGCCCCCTAAATCTGTGTGGCCCTATTTTGCCTGCCTGGTCCCCCCCATAAGCCTGCCTGAGCCGGTGTACGGCTGTCTGTGGTCCCATACGCCTCCTGGGGCCCCCTATAATGCCCCCCTGCAGCCCCCTAAAAATGCCTGCCTGGGCCCCAAAATGCCTGCCTGCGGCCCCCTAAAATCCCTGCCTGGGCCCCGTACCCCCCTCCCTGACCCCCTGTCGGCTGCCTGTGGCCCTATAGCCTGCCTGGTGCCCCCATACGCTGTGAGCCCCCTTACGCCTCCCTGGGCCCCCTTACGCCCCCCTTTGGGGCCCCCCCATAGTGCCTGTGGCCCCAAAAAGCCTGCCTGGCCCCTGTACGGTGTGTGGCCCCTAATCCCTGCCTGGGCCCCATCCCTGCCTGCGGCCCCCCTTTTTTAATGCCTGCCTGTACCCCCTATATGCGTCCCTGGTGCCCCTATATGCCTGCCTGGTCCCCTACCCTGTCTGTGGCCCCCCAAAAACCCCTGCTGTGGCCCCCATTTACGCCCCGGGCCCCCATACCCTCCCTGGGGCCCCCCATAGCCTGCCTGGGCCCCATACGCCTGCCTGCGGCCCCCTTAATGCCTTCCCTGTACCCCCTTATGGGGCCTGGGGCCCCCTATATCCCTCCCTGGTGCCCCCATAGCCCTGCCTGTCCCCCATCGCTGCCTGGGGCCCCTATACCCTGCTGTGGCCCCCATAGCCCTGCATGTGGGGCCCCATACCCCTGCCTGTAGCCCCCATACGCCTGCCTGAAACCCTAGCAAATTTACCTCCCGAGTCCCCCTATATTTTATCCCCTCCGTCAAGGGGACAATATTATATCCCTGCCTGACTGAGGGGCATATCTATTCCGTCTGACTAAAGGGGGTTTTTACCTATAATTAAGGAGTTACTGGGAAAAGTGAGGAACTAAGATATTTGTGTCCCAAAACCTCGGGGGGGGTATTGGCCGGGAGCAATCGCATAAGGTGAAACCGGATGGAGAAGAAAAGGGGGAAAGTGAAGACGCCGATCAGAAAAGCGTCTCCGGGGAGTTAATAAATGTAATGCAGTGTAATCCTTATATTCTGCGGAGCGGGTACTACAATAGTATTACCACATATGGCCCCGTAGGGGGGTTTATGTCTTCAGAGCCTTGTACGTGATAATCACGCGGGGGTGGGGTTCGGGCAGGGTTTGGCAAATTTTTGAGCCTTTAATAGTAAATAGTTTTGGGTTTGGTTTTGTGCGTGTTTTTAGTAACAATCACTTGTTGGTAATTTTTCTCCATGTAAAAACGGTGATTATTTGGTGACTGTTATTTAGGGGTATTACATTTATAGGAGGGGAGCGATTTGAAATGCAAAAAATTTTTTAGGGGTGATTTTCATTGTGCAGTGCTGCTGAGGGATGGAAGGGGGGCTTTGGAATGTGCAGAAAATTATGACGGCCTGGGGCAGGGGTGAGAGGAATTAGTGTGGGGGGGGGTATTTTTTTTGAGAGCGATGGGGGGGGGGGGCGCATTGGGTGTACTCCCTAGGGCACCCAAAAGCCTTTTCCCGGCCCGGTATTTTCTGGCACGAAGCGCCCGATTTTGAACCCGTATACAGCAGGGCATAAACAGGGGACTTATAGCCCCTTTTATGACATTTCTGGCTCGGTATCCACTTATAAAAAGACGCATACATATATTGGTGGATTCATACGCCCCCCTGGGCTCAAACCCAAACAGCTCTTTTCTGCCTTTTTTACTTAATTTTTAAAAAAAGTCCCGCCTTTGCTTTTTATGGGCAATACTTTCATAGGTTTTAATGGGTACTGATTGGTTGGGTTTTTGCAACCCAAAGAAAGAGCTTTCAGAATTTGAATTACTGTATTTTTCGGCAATTTTTCCCATATCGCAAATTCCTTTTTTAAATGTGCACCCGCTCGGCGACAAAGCTTGTTAGGGTTTTTATTGTTTATGTTTATAGAAGGTTTCAGCTCTTTTTCAGATAAATTTTACACTTAATAAAAAAAGTTCTTTTAATCATATCCATGCCGCCCGGGGCTGAGTGCCGAGATTGCATTGCACGATTTCCCTAGACTACAATGGGACAAAATAGCTCGCACTCTGATTGGCCGGGAAGCCCAAACCCCGCTAAATAACCAATCAGCCTTTTCTGCCTTTTTTTTAGTGTATTTTGAAGGGCCCCCTTTGCTTTGATTGGTCCATACTTTTCCATAGCTTATTTTGGTTCATGTCGCTCCTATTCTGATTGGTGGTTTATGCGACCCAAAGAGAAGAGCTTACAGATTTGAATTATGTATTTCCCGGCAATTTTGAATATTGCAATTTCCCGATTTGCCCGGCCGGCGCAAAGCGTTTTGTGATTTTATTTCTTATTTCTATAGAATTTTTAGCTGTTTTCAGGAAAAGTTTTTACACTTAATAAAAACATTTATTTACTAATACTCTATGCCCCACGGGCGGGAAAATTTTAGTGCCCCGATTGTCCATAGACTAAATGGGGGAAAGACTCGCGTCTAATTGGCCGGGATGCCCAAACCCCCCCTGTTAACCAATCACTGTGTTCTGCTTTTTACTTATTTTGAACTGTCCCGCCTTTGCATTTGATTTGGGCAATACTTTTTCCATAGGTTACAATGGTTCATGTCCTTTATTCGTTGGCTGGTTTCTGTCGACCATGAGAATAGCTTACGAAATTTTAATTACTGTATTTCCTGGCAATTTCCAAGATCATAAATTTGATGTAGCGCCGTTCTTGATTTTTGGAAGTGATTTTATTTTTGTTTTGTTTTTTTTTTAAAGGTTTTTAGCTTTTTTCTGAAAATGTTTTAACACGTAATAAAAACGATTTTTGGAATCATCTTCATGCCGCACGGAGCTGGAGCCCAGATGGATTTCTTTTGCATCTTTATATGTTTCCCCTTTTTTCGTTCTGCTTCCTTGCCTCCCCCGGCTCATTTGACCAGAAGCAAAGGTCTGACGTCGGGGCTGGCGAAAAAACTGCAAAGCGCCGCACTTTGCCGAGCCGTGATTTGCTCCCCGGAGTTTCGGAAAATGTGCGTCCTGCCCCAGAAGCCCCCACGCGCCCATTACCGCCCTTCATGT
>JAODAL010035448.1:0-42934 GCA_025379985.1 Phyllomedusa bahiana | reverse complement strand
CCGAGTCTCCCTCACCGAATTGCAACAGAACATAAAAGGTCTTACGATATATGTCCCCCTCCCCGAATAACACATTTTATATAAATAAAAGTATATCAAAAGCTATAACAAAGTATGGAGTATAAAGCCACTAAATAATGGTCATACATCTACCAAATAACACCGCTACATAAAACCAGAATCCCAAGGCTAAAATTACCAATAATTAAGACCAAATGCTGCCACATCATGACTACATATCACCACCACATAGTGACTGAATAATACCACCACATGATGACCACATTTCACCACCACATATTAACTGAATAATACTGCCACATTATGAACACATATCACCACCAAATACTGACTGTGTAATACCACAACACTATGAACACATATCCCCACCACATAGTAACTGAAAGATACCATCACATGATGAACATCTATCACAACATATAACTGAATAATGCCGCCACACCATGACCTCATATGACCGCACAGCAGAGTGACAGCTACGCAGCCAAGGAGAGGCAGCGGCACGATGGGCTCACTTCATCGCGCCGCTGTCCGACTCAGCATTATGGGACCGTGGCGGGCCATCAGCGCCACGGGGACACGGCGAGCCCTGCTGTGTCGGATCCGGGGCCTAACTGAGGATCCACCGATCCCCTGATGGGCCAGTCCGACAGTGGCTGACACTAACCCTGTGTCACTATTAACCCAGTAACTTACGCACTATGGGTACTGGGAAGAGCCGTTAACCATCACAAGTGGACCCTCTAATATGAAGATGTGCTTTTGGGGTGACTGTGGCCTGATATTTTTAGAATGGGAAGGGACCAGTATAGATAGTTCTTACCATTCTGATAGTATCAGGCTGCAGCTATCGGTTTTACCCTGGTTGGTTATGGAAAATAGGGAGGACCCCACGTGTTTTTTTTTCCAAAAATGTATTTATTTAATGAGAATCTAAACCTGGGCATCCACTCTAATGATTACAGGAGTTTCCTACCTTAGGTTTCTTAATAAATAAATGATATTTGAAAAAAATAAACAACATGGGGTCCCTCCATTTTCCATAACCAGCCAAGGTAAAACTGACAGCTGCAGCCTGATACAATCAGAATGAGAAGGTCCATCGATACCAGTGCCTTCCCATTCTTAGAGTACAGCCTGCAGCCACTACAGAAGCGGACCATCACATTAGAGGGCCCACTTCTGATGGCAACCCAGCTCTTCCCAGTACCACTGGTGTGTTACTGGGGTAATAGTTACACGGGGTTAGTGTTAGCCTTGGGGGTGACAAAAACTGCAGCTGGCTGACACCAAGCCCGAGTGTTAGTAATGGAGGCATCTGACAGACACCACCATTACCATCACTGCAATTATATGGAGAAAAAAACCCCCACAAAAACAAAATAAAAAACTTAGTTTATTTAAATAAACTCTCCCTGACACTGGCCCTCGCTGACAATTTTAGTTTAGAAATGGATGCTACGCTCCAACGTAGTCTAATGTGGTCTGACATAGTCTAACAAATCCAATAGTATTATACTCCATCCCCTGCACCCCTGAAGGTCATGGCTGTGGCTGATTATCTGATGATGCAGAGAATGGAGAACAGACCAGAGCCGCGCCGCAATCACAACGGGGTTGGTCTTCTGTCTCCCCCCAGGAGATTGTGCCTGTAGGCTGTGGACTTTACCTCCTCTCGTCCCTCTGTGGCCTAGTGCCAACACAAAATACAACCATCAATTAACACTCTATAACCCCCTGACCACTGCTTATTGAGCCATACTCCCTACTCTATCTATCGCCCCATGGGGAGTTTGTACAGAGGTGGGAATTGGTAGGCAAGTGCTGAAAAAGTGCATAGTCTAAGATGTTTGTGTGGTTAATTATGCAGGGATGAGGCTTCCATCAGAGAAGAGGTCACCTGTGAGTCAATAAATTTGATTGTACTGTACTCATTTATATGTCGTCGGAGCATGTGTACAACAGGTATCTACCCCATGTGGTCACTGTATGTCAGGAATATTGGTAGTTATGTAATGGTTTATATTTAGGATCAGTATGGCTGCATTATTTTTTCACTATGGCTGCATTATTCAGTCACTATGTGGTCGTAATATGTGGTCATGGTGTTGTGGTATTACTCAGTCATTATGTGGTGGTGATATGCGGTCATGGTGTGGTGGTATTATTCAGCCACTATTTGGTGGTGATGTTGTCATGGTGTTGCGGAAGTATTTGATCTTTGTATAGCGGTATCATTGATAATATTAGACTTGGTGTGGTCAGAAACAGTACGGTGATATTTGCTCCTTGTACAGAAGAATTATGTGGTCACTGTACGACCATTATATAGATTTATCATCCATAGAACATTGTCTTAAAGCTATTTGTATGGATTTCTGTATAAACATGACTTTATATAAATACATATTTATAGACCCCAGTAACACCACTGTTGTGTTGGCGCTGGTCTTCTGGAGGGGCGGGGACATGTTTTTGTTCGGTGGGGTGTGGTTAGAGGTGTGTCCTTGTGTGATTTCATTTGTTTTGGTGTGGTCAGAGGCGTGGCCTGATGTGATGTAATTTGTTTGGGCATGGTTAGAGGCGTGGCCTAATGTGTCCCTATTTGCAATCTCTAAAATTTGGGAGGTATGAGATCATGATATCAGAAACTAAGAGATGAAAACGCATCACCAAAAATTCTTAATAAATCTGCTTCATATAAAAACACAATATAAACAATAGGTTATTTTCTGATGACACCTTTCCTTTAAATCTCCAACATGGCCGCCAGTGCCGTCCTACACACAAAATAATAGGCGAGATAAACCAGCTCTATCTACTTACCTTTTGACATGAGAGGCCGGTGATTCTCCAGATCCTCCATCTTGATCTCCTTGTACAGATCCTTGTGTCCTTCTAAATACTCCCACTCCTCCATGGAGAAATAGACAGCGACCTCCTGACACCTTATAGGAACCTGACAAACAAAATGATATGTTCATCACCCAGACCCCTCCAGTGGTGTTACTGTATAATGTCCCAGCATTCCCAGCAGCGTCACCTCTCCAGTCAGCAGCTCCGTCATCTTGTTGGCGAGTTCTAGGATCTTCTGCTTATTGGCCCTCTCATGTATCAGTGAGTGCGGGGGAGGCTCTATGATGGGGCCCCGGCTCCATCCTCCTGACACACACGGACAGCTGCTGGGGGCCACACAGTCACCTGACGACTTCTTCACTACTGTGTAATCCTGTTTATAGATGGAGACATTTAGGACATTTCTAAGTCTAAATCTGATTAGAATAAATCTCTAGAATAACAACTGATCTCCAGAAATCCAGGAACTTGTATTCATAGGTGTAACTTCAGGGGGGTACGGAGAGGACTGGTCCCCCCCCACTTTTTTCTGGGTGGGGGACAGTCCTCCCCCCAACTTTTTAGCCGCTTCAATAAAAAATAATCCATATGAAAGCATGAAAATATGGTAAGTGTGGAGGCAAAGCACAGAGGAGGAAGAAGCTTACCCTTTGCCTCCTATATTTCTGTGCATTTTGGGGGGACAGAGTAGGTAGCAGCTTCAAGTGTCAGTGCAGAGTGAGAGCAGCGCTGATTGGTAGAGCAGGAGTCCGCAAGGGCTGTTTCACCAATCAGAACGCTGCTCACAGTCCAGCACACTCTGTATCTGGGGGCTGTATCTTTCCCTCCCATTGTATACCATTTCCCCTATGCTCAGCCCTCATCAGAGAAGAAGAGAAGCTCTTGCCGAATGCCAACAGCACCAGACTACAGGAGACAGGTAAGAAGGGGACAAGGGTGCTAGGCGTTGTGTGTGCATTTGAGTAGGGTATGTACTGTATATGTGAGATGTGTATATACTGGACAGCCATGTGTCTAGCCATGTCATGTCTTCCCTGCACTCACGCGTCGGGGAAAATGAAAATGAATAGGGCCGGCCCCGCAGCATATTAGAAGTACGGACTGGCCAACACGTACTTCTAAAACACCCGCAGAACACACAGTACACCCCGCTATACACCGTGTGAACATACCTTAAGGGTACATTTATGTAGACGATATGAATGCTGATTCTGGGGCAGATTCAGTGCTGGATCTGCCTCAGAACTGGCGTCCAATCCAACAGGAAGCTGATTTACATTATACCCTATGTAAAATCAGTGCTGTCGTTGTTTAGATGACACTGATTTTACCTGAGAATTTTCGGCGCCTACTGTCGGCGCCTACTGTCAGCACCTACAAAGAATTATTCAAGGCGTTTTACGCACTAACAGAAGTAACGGATAGGAGGGAGAAATCCGCCTTGGGCAGTCTGGGTCATTTGCTCGCCAGAATTCTGGGTTTGCAAGCGTCGAATTTCCAACAAGCAAACAACACTGTCAGTGCTGAAAAACGTCATGTGAACTCACCCTAAGTGTGTAGTGTGTCTGTGCTCAATATATGTATGTGTGTAATATATATATATATATATATATATATACACACACACACACACAATTAATGGGGTACCTTGTCTAATGTAGTTAGTCTCTGGGGTACAGTGTAATATAATCTCTGTTGTACAGTGTGTAATGTAATCTCTAGGGTACGGTGAATAATGCAGTAATATCTGGGGTACGGTGTGTAAACTAATCTCTGGGGTACAGTGGGTAACATAGTAATCTCTAGGGTACAGTGAGTAATGTAATCTCTGGGGTAAGGTGTGTAATGTAGTAATCTCTGGGGTACAGTGTGTAAACTAATTTCTGGAGTATGGTGTAATGTAATCTCTGGGGTACGGTGAATAATACAGTTATCTGGGGCACGGTATGTAAACTAATCTATGGGGTACAGTGGGTAATGTAGTAATCTCTAGGATACAGTGAGTAATCTAATATCTGGTTTATGGTGTGTAATGTAGTAATCTTTGGGGTACAGTGTTTTATGTAATCTCTGGGGTATGGTGTGTAATGTAATCTCTGGGTTATGGTGTGACGGAGTCTCTGGAGTACAGAGTGTAATATAATTCATTTCTAGGGTTCAGTGTGTAATATAATACATTTTTGGAGTATTATGAATTATATTATTTCTTGAGTACAATGTGCAATTTATTTCTAAGGTGCAGTTAGTAATGTAATTTCTGTGGCTCCCATGTGTAATATAATACATTTCTGGGGTGTAGTGAGTGATGTCATTTCTGGTGTATGGTATGCATTAAAATAAATTTTGGGGTACAGTATGTGACATAAGTGATTCTTAGGGGTACAGTGTTGTGTGTATAACAAATTTAATGGAGTAGTGATGGGGGATGGGAGGGGTTAAGTGAAATTTGCTGCATTGCGCAACGTTTTTTATTTCCATCTAGAGGGGGAATTATTATAGGTGCGCTGGTTCGGTTTCATTGCCAGGGCTGCTTTTTAGTCCCAGTCCAGCTCTAAACTTCAGTAGACCTGCTCATAACCTTATAAATTGCACCAAAAGTGTTTGCCATAATGACTCCACCCGGAACTGCTGGGGGAGCCACAGCACTCCCTCATACCTCCTAGCTGGGTTAGAGAGGGCCGCATCACTGCAGGGAGAGGAAGGAGACAAGGGAAGGAAGGAGAAGTGAAAGGGAAGGCGAGTGAAGGAGGGAGGGATAGGAAGATAGGGGATGAGAGGGAAAATTGGCGCCCCCCTCCCCCCACTTTTTGAACCAAAGTTACGCCCCTGCTTGTATTATTACTACACTAAAGAAAGACATCCCGTGAATTCCCCATAATATCTTCCTCTGGGAGAGAGCTCCACAGTCTTAATGCGCTTAAAGTAAAGAATCCTCTTTTTTGCTGGTGTAGAAACCATCTTTCTTATAGATACAGAGGACGCCACCTTGTTATGGTATATTATTCTCCCCCATTAACTCTCTCTTAAATTATGTCCTGAAGACCATCCAATACTTTTGTATTTTCTCCTTGAACTCGATTTATCAGTATTGTTCTGTAGGTGAGGTCTCCAGAAGTGACCCCAGAATTCCTCCTTCAGGACTAAAGGTGAGTTTGTGACCTCGCTGTATAGAGATATAGTGACACCACATCTGGAAGATGGGGTTCTGTTCTGGAGACCTCACCTATGAGAGAGTTAGAGGACTTCATTTGTATGTCCTGAGGGAAAGAAGAAACACGATGGAAACCTTTGTAAATGTTATTGCAGGGTAAAAGAGAAAGAGAGGAAACAATGGGAACCCTTATATAGGATACAGTAGGTAAGAAGGGAAAGAGGACATAATGGAAAACTTTATAGATGTTACAGGAGGGAAAAATGTAACCAAGTGAACAATGGGGAACAGTCTGAAGTTGGAAGGAGGCCGGAATAATGGCCGGAGTAGTTGGAGGGAGGCCGGAGTAATGTCATAATGTAACTTTTCTGGAATAAACTACGAGAAGAAGTGGTTGTAAAATCAACAGTAAGAGCCAGTAAAATGTCTGAGCTAAAGCAAAAATCCAAGCCTCCAGACTGAACCCTTCCATCTGATTCCCTTGGCTTCTCCTCCTCGGTATAACGGGCGACTCACCATTCTCATTGCTCCTATAACATTACTATGGCTGCATTGGTTCCCATGATACATAACTGACCATACTGGGGGCTGATCTGCAGGTTTTTCGCTGCTCAGTTCATCACTTGGAAGCTCCTGAAGCTCTTACAGAGGACGCTGGATTCCTCCTATTATGGATTTTCTCTTATAATAATTGATATAAGTGGTTAATATTATCAATATTCTGTCTATCTTAACCTGTGCTAGGTACAAATGATGAGGAGTCAAAGCTTAAAGGGGTTGTCTCACTACATTGATTCATCTCACCTCAGTCCTGTTTTCTTGGTTTCATTTTGAATTCAGGGGCGTGTTTACTGGCTTCCACTAGGCTGCAGTAGAAGCCAGGTCTGTAGCTATAGCGATCAGCGCTGGCAGCCTATCAGGAGAGATTGAACAGGTCTGTAGCTATAGCGATCAGCGCTGGCAGCCTATCAGGAGAGATTGAACAGGTCTGTAGCTATAGCTATTGCATCAGCTGAGGAGCTGATGAAACCCATACAAGAGGGGATATCTCAGAATAGGTAGGATACTGTTAATGGACACACATTGCAAAGTAACTTGTTTTTGCAAGATCTTTAACATAAATAGTAATTCTTGTAGTGAGACAACCCCTTTAAGGCTCTATATCCACTGAACAGAAAACATCTCCCATAGACTCTATTGTAAAAACCTCCTGCTGTCTCCTTGGGGCTTCTTTTTTCCGATTGTTTTTTTTTCACTGGTTGTTTTTTCCAACATGGTGTAAAAAATGCCAGAGCCGGGCAGAAAATTTACTACAAAAAATTATGAGAAAACCTATGCGGCTTACCCCTTCTTCCCGATGCTTTAGTCCTTCAAATATAGCCTTGCATGAACATACCATTCCATCTTCTTTATGCCATAAACAATATCAGTGGAGCATATGGAGCAGGATATCGGCGTCCCGCACGGTGAGCTGCCAGCCCGCGCTCCAAACTTTAACTCAGGTTTTCCCAATAACAAGAGTATTCCAGCGGGTAAGATATCCAAATTTTATTCCAAATATAAAAGCTCACAGGAAAATACAAAAATAATGTTGGTAAATGCTAACGCATTTCCGACCTCAGCGGGTCCTTGATCACAGCTTACCACACATACAAACTGTACACACATATATACACTACCGTCAAAACCAAACTCATGGGATCACATGCTTAGTGGAAGTGATCTAACCGTTAACCCTTTGTAAACCTAATGCTCTCATATGCAGTCCCATCAAACAGCATATATTACAATCATTAAATAGAAAATATCATATATATATATATATATATATATATATATATATATATATATATATATATATGATAAATCCTACCTCCTACCGCATACAGAGTGATGTTATTTTATCTTAATATATATATACACAATAGGTCACTACTACGGTTTAATCCTTCTGGAAACCTAGTATTATATTCCATTATCCAATAGGCCTCCCGAATTCTCACTCTTTTTTCCCAGTCTCCACCTAGTGTGGGTTTATCTACCTTCTCTATCACACCGCATTTCAGAGAGGCAACAGATCCTGCATGTATTTCAACGAAACGCCGCGTAACACCCGATAGGTGAATTTGTTTATTTCTAATGCCTAACAAATGTTCCGCTATTCTTTGTTTGACTTTGCGAATCGTACTTCCTATGTACATTTTGTTACACTTATCACACAGGATAAAATAGACAACATGATCCGTGTCACAATTAATATATTTCCTTATTTCAAATTGTTTAGTACCTTTGCTGTTAGTAAAATGTTTGATTTTTCAAAACTATTTTACATCTATTTTGCATCTGTTACCTCCGCAGGGATAAAAACCTTTATATTGCAACCATGTTCTGTTTTTTTTTCTCTACTACTAGTAAACACACTTGGCTATATCTCATTAGCTAGTGATTTACCTTTTTTTAGAGACACATTTAACCCCTTCCTCTATAATTTGTTTTAGATCTGGATCTTGTCTTATAATGGAAAGGTTTTTAAAAACTTTTTTCTTTGTTTCAGTGAAATTTTGACTATATTGAGTTGAAAAGACTACGGGATTTTGTATTGGCGCTAAAATCCTTTTCTTAACTGATTTTGCCGCCAATAAAATTCTCACTTCTGACGCCAAAAAGTATGTTTTTTTGGCGCAAGAATACTTTTTTTTTTTTTTGTTTTTTTTTACAGATTTTAGCGCTAAAATCCTTTTCTTAACCGATTTTGCCGCCAATAAAATTCTCTCACTTCTGACGGCAAAAAAACATTTATTTTTTTTTACAGTTTTTGACACTAAAATCCTTTTTTGGCACTAATAAAGTTATATCACTTCTGACGCTAAAAATACATTTTTGACGGACTTTGGCGCAGAATACTTTTTTTTAAGGATTTTGGTGCCAACAAATAAAAAGTATTTTAGTGGCAAAATCTGTAAAAAAAAAACCTACTGAAAGTATTTTTGCTGAGATAACTTTAATAGCGACAAAATCCATTAAAAAAAAATGTATTTCAGTGCCAAAAGCCGTAAAAAAAAGTATTTTTAGCGACAAAAGCGAAATAATGATTAGCACCAAAATACGTAAATAAAACATTTTAGCACCAAAATACGTAAAACAAAATATTTTTAGCGACAAAAGCGAGATAACTCAGCGCCAAAATACATAAAAACAACAATTTTGGAACCAAAATACATAAAAAACATATTTTAGCACCAAAATATGTAAAACATATTTTTAGCAACAAAAGCGAGATAACTCTATTAGCACGAAAATCCGTAAAAAAACTACAAGATTACATATAGCTGCTATAATGTGCTTTATATCCCCTTTTGTAGGGTGAAGTTACAGCCAACGGCTTAATTTATGCAGACATTAAAAAACAGCCTTGAAGACAAGCAAAAAACACGTGTAAAAAAAGCGCCAAAAAATGGAAATCGCGGCATAAAACTGCCGTTTTTTCAGCTGCTTTTGACAGGCAGGGGACAGAAAACTCAGTTTTATGAACGTTTTCAGTATTTGGTTTCCTGGTCATTTTTTGTCCACTGCAGGAGAGACAGAGCCTAAAAAGAAAGAATAGTTTATTTAAAGAATAACAAAGGTTAGCAAAGCAACAGAGTAAATGGCATAACCTTCCTTCAATATCCTTGCAGTGGTAAATAATACAAGCTTTAAAACAAACTATCTACCTAATGTAGCATTATATATCTACCTAATATACCTATATAACCTAACTAACTACATAACTCGGCCTCATATTTATGTGAACTGAAGTCACATCCACGCCTTTGCACGCCCACAGTTCCACGCCATACTCCGATATCTTCCGGCCTCCTTCTTAGCTATTCGTCCAATCATCTTCTGGTAATAAGATATCCGCTATGGTTGTAATATCCATCACTTCCTGATGATGGCGTAATTGTACTTCCTGAAAAGATATCAGGCACTTGTCACAATAGCCACTGGTCTCCTGGTGATGGCGTTGTTGTACTCCAAATGCATCCTGAAGACCTCATTAGGCCTGCGGCAATCTTCCTTAGGATATACATTCCCGGACATGCTTTGATCTTTGTCATCAGGAAATAGCCCACTGATGTTCATGTAAATGGTCTGGGAAACTGTAGCAACAATGGCAATTTGGTCATAAATGGTCATTGGTCACTTCCACCCAGTTATCATCTATTGTATCTTTTGTTCCTTTCAAGCAGCACCTGTTTAGACCATCTGTTCAAACCACAAGTAACTTAGCCAGTTCCTGTTGTGCTCCGCAGCCTGAAGTCTTTTGAGTGTATATGGATTGATTAGTATTTTATACTCAAAATCTCATTTGCAAGGTTGAATCCAACAATAATAATAATAATCTTTATTTATATAGCACCAACATATTCTGCAGCACTTTACAACATAGAGGGTATAAGTAAAGACAAGAAAAACACAGTAAAAAGCTACTTAAAGATCAGACACGAGGTGTGAGGGCCCTGTTCCCAAGAGCTTACAATCTATTAGGGTGTGTAGGTGAGACAAAGGGTGAAAAGTGCTCAGTTTACAATGGTCCAGCCATGTTACATAAATATGGGGTAGTTTACACAAAAAGTGGATTAACCTGCCACCTAGACCGTACATCAATATACAGATAAGTGCCTGTGAATGCCCAAGTGCAGAGAGTGATGAATGAGTATGCCAGCACAGGGGGGGGGGGGGGTTTAATGATTAGGGATCTTGGTAGGCCTGCCTAAGAAAATTAGTTTTCAGAGCGCACTTAAAACTATGAGGGTTATGAGTGTGCCTGATCATATGGGGCAACATGTTCCAGAGAATCGGTGCAGCACGTGCAAAATCTTGTAGACGGGCATGGGAGGTTCGGAGGCGTTCGGATTGAGAGGCGTGTAATTTCAGATCATCAGCAGAGCGCAGAGAGCGGGTAGGGTGGTAGACAGAGATGAGGGAGGAGATGTAGGGAGGAGCAGCATTGTGGAGAGCTTTATGGGTGAGAGTGATGAGTTTATGTTGTATTCTGTATCTCTGTCTTCTCTTCTATCATTGACTTGTTAGATAATAAAGATGATAGAAATCTAAAGAAGTTTACCTCTCCGGTCACCAGGTGGATGATCTCCAAGATGAGGTCTAATATTCTTCTGCTGATCTCATTCCTGTCCGTGTCCATCCTTGGTGGGTCATTCAGGAGAAGGAACGCTGTGTATGAGAATAGGAGAAAACTGCATGAACTGGAAGGTTCTAGTACTGCAGGCACCTTTACTAACCCCTTAATGAGGCAGCAATTTTTGTTTTTCTTTTTTTCTCCCCGCCATCTGAGAGCCATAACTTTTTTATTTTTCCCATCTACATAGCCGTATGAGGAGAAGATGCCAGAGCGACAAGATGGTTCTTGTTTCGGGAAGCTGGGTGACATGTAAGCTCACCTACCCTCTGGAATCCTGGGAAATCTGACAACAGTGAGCACCAGAGAGACTGCTGGGACCTGTATGTACTACATGGCAAGAAGTACAGGACCTGCGGTGATGTCACCACCATGTGATCATTCACATGAGGGGTGGGGTCAGTAGTGGAGGATGAAGGACCTGCAATGATGTCACCACCATGTGATCAGTCACATGATAGAGCGTATTCTACAGGTTGATACGCATCCGCCATTACCAAACATGTGGGGTTTCCTTTATGTTTTGGTACCGTAAAAATTCCAAAACATTTTATATTTATGACATTTGTGCCGCGGCGCCATTTTGTGCGGCCAATATCCTTTTTTGTACTAACACCTACAGACATCAGTGAGGCGGCATCTTTTTCGGCTGAAGTGCACTTTTTATTGCTACCAGTTTGGAATACATGCAACTTTTTTGATCAATTTTATTCCAATTTTTAATTGTGATGTGAAATGACCAAAAAAAACGCAATTTTGGCATTTGGAATTTTTTTTCTTTTCTGGTGTTCAGCAGCTGGGATAAATGATGTTATATTTTAATAGATCGGACTTTTTCAGACGCGGCGATACCAAATATAGGGAATTTTTTTTATTATTTTATTTGAAAAATGGCGAAGGGAGGGATTTGAACTTTTAATACTTTAACCCCTTAAGGACCAGGCATTTTTTTTGGGTGACACGTTTGTTTTTCCCTCCTCGCATTCTGAAAGCCATAACTTTTTTATTTTTCCACCTACATAGACACATGAGGGCTTTTATTTTGCGGGACAAGATGTACTTTCTAATGGTGTTATTCACTATACTATAGAATATACTGGGAAACCGCAAAAAAATTCCAAGTGGGACAAATTGTGAATTTTTTTTTATTTTCGCCATGTTTGCGGGGGTTTTGCTTTTACGGCGTTCAATCTTCGGTAAATATAATGTGTTATCTGTATTCTACAGGTTGTTACGCATCCGGCAATACCAAACATGTAGGGTTTCCGTTATGTTTTGGTACCGTAAAAAAATTCCAAACATTTTCTACTTTTGAAAATTGCGCCACGGCGCCATTTTGTGCGACCAATAACTTTTTCGTACTAACACCTCCGGACGTCAGTGAGGCGACATTTTTTTGCGGGCTGAAGTGTATTTTTTATCGCTAGCAGTTTGGAATGCATGCGACTTTTTTGATCATTTTTATTCCATTTTTTGAGTGACGTAAAATTACCAAAAAATGCAATTTTGGCGTTTTAAATTTTTTTTTTCTACGGTGTACAGCGTACGGGATAAATGATGTTATATTTTTATAGATCGGACTTTTTGGGACGCGGCGTTAACAAATATGTGTTACTTTTTTATTATTTTAATGATTTTATTTGTAAAATGGGGAAAGGGGGGTGATTTGAACTTTTAATACTTTTTTTTTTTGTAAACTTTATTTATTTATTTATTTTTTTTTTTACTGTAACATTGAGGCCACCTATGGTACTTGACCACTAGGTGGCACGATTGTTAATACAACCTAATGCATTGCATAGGCGATGCATTAGGGTGTACAAAGATGGTGGTTTTTCCACTTCCTGTCTGCAGACGGAAGTGGGGCAAACCGGCCAAAGTAAGTGACAGGAGCCTTCAGGAGCCTGCGCTGATGCCGATCACCGCAACGATCGGTGCGCGGCACTGATCGGCGTTAATTCAGACGCCGTGGCCATCTTTGCCGCGGTGTCTGATGGGTTAAACAGCACCAGCGGGCGGAGCCACCCGCCGGCGCTGTTACTGCCGGGTGTTAGCGGCAAATCGCCGCTAACACCCGGCAGCTGTGCGGGGGGGTCGCGGAGCGATCCCCCTGCAAAGCCCCTTAGCGGCACTGGGACGTACTGATACGCCCAAGGTCGTTAAGGGGTTAATACTAACATTGAGTCCCCCTAGGGAGCTACACCACTAGGGGCGCGATCATTTACACAGCCTAATGCATTACATATACCATGCATTAGGGTGTACAAAGATGGTGGTTTCCCCACTACCTGCCTTGGGCCAGAAGTGGGGAAAATTAAAACATGGCGGCGATGGAAACCTTTATAAGGCTTCCTTCTGCCATGTGAAGTGATCTGTGAGCAGCACAATTTTTAATTCATTTAGATGCCGCTGCCATCTTTGCCGCGGCATCTAAGGGGTGGCGGGTGGGGCCGTCCCCCCACGCTGTAACCGCCGGGTGTTAGCTGCAATTAGCCGCTAATACCCCGCGGCTGTGTAGCAGGATCGTTTGTCATATATCGGTAAGTGGTTAAACATCTATATGCCAAAAAGCCACAGTCAGAGCATGAGGGACCTTTAAATACCAGTAATGTGGAGCGGTCACTGGGGATCGGGAGAAGGCAGAGCTACTAAATAGGTTCTTCAGCTCTGTATATACCAACGAGAAGAAAGTAGCTGAAGTGGGCGGGCCCAATGCGGATGTAGGTGTCAGTACTAATGGGTGCAGTGCTAAAGCTGATGGTGGAGGCCAAGTATGGAGATAGGTGGTGTCAATACTGATAGGGGCGGTGCTATAGCTGATGGTGGAGGACCCAGTGTGGAGATAGGCAGTGCCAATATTGTTAATACAGCAACTGATGTAATAAATTGGCTGAGTGTAGAAATGGTCTGAGATAAGTTATATAAACTGAATGTGAACAAGGCTCCAGGCCCAGATGGCTTACACCCAAGAGTTCTTAAAGAGCTCAGCTCGGTTATCTCTGTGCCCATGTACCTGATGGAGATTCTCTGGTGACTGGTATAGTGCCAGGAGACTGGCGCAAGGCAAATGTGGTTCCCATCTTCAAAAAGGGCTCTAGGTCTTGCCCAGATAATTATAGACCAGTAAATTTAACATCTACAGGGCCATTCCTAGGGGCGGGCGAGGCGGGCGATCGCTCGGGGCGTCGAGGCTCCGCTCACCCGAGGGGGGGGGCGCGGCGACCACTCGCCTTGCCCGCCCGGAGGAAGGTCCCGGGCTTAGCGTGGCTGTTTTATAACAGTCGTGCAGAGCCAGCAGTCTGCCGGTACAGGGAGGAGGCAAGACGGAAAGTTACCATCCTGACTCCTCCCCTGTATCAGCGTCGTAGGGGGCCTACAGCTTTCACCGCGCCCACTGCGATGCTGGGAACTGCTCGGTCGGCAGCTCTGACGGCTGAGTAAGATCCCTGGGAGCTGCATGCAGCGTAAGCAGCGTGATGACGTCACACTGCTTACACAGCTCAGCAGCTCCGCACTGGGACGCGCAGACTGAGGTGAGTACTTTTTTGTTATTTTATAATTACTTACAGGGGCATCACTGGCTACAAGGGGGGCATCTACTGGCTACAGGGGCATCACTGGCTACAGGGGCATCACTGGCTACAGTGGCATCACTTGCTACAGGGGGCATCACTGGCTACAGGGGGCTTCAACTGGCTACAGGGAGCATCACTGGCTACAAGGGGGCATCATTGGCTACAGGGGGGCATCATTGGCTACGGAGGCATCACTGTCTACGGGGCATCATTGGCTACTAAGGCACCATTGGCTACAGGGGGGCATCCTTAGCTACAGGGGGGAATCAACTGTCTACAGTGGGCATCTCTGCCTACAGGGGGCTACTACCTGACTATAGGGGGAATATTACATGACTACCATATGAGATGCTATAGATGGGGAGTTTGTATAGAGATAGGAATTGGTAGAGAAGTGCTGATAAATTGAGGAGTCTTAAGATATTTGTTTTGTAAATTTTACAGTGAAGAGTCGTAGTCGGGAGTAGTTGTCATGGTGTCTGGGAGAGATGGAGAAGAAGAGAAAGAGAACAACTCTTCAGAAACGTCTTCTGTGAGTCATTAGATATAACTTTACTCTAATCATTTATATGTCTGCAGAGCCTGTGTTCAGCGGGTATCCATCATTGTATGGTCACTGTTTGCCGGTAATATTGGTTGAAGTATAATGGTTTGCATTCAGTAATGGTCAGTTTGTATTATTCAGTCACTATATGGTGGTGATATGTGGTCTTGGGATGCTGGTTAGTGTAGCAGTGTTATTTGGTAACTGCATGACTATTATTTAGTAGTTTTATATGTAGCAGATTGTGGTAAAGCTTTTTGTATATTTTGGCTTTGGTTTATGGTGATGCAATGTGTCGCACTGTGGTGCCATATGTTGGGGGGGGCGAAATTTCTTCACCTCGCCCTGAATGAAATTTAGCCAAGGAACGGCCCTGAATATCTATAATGGGAAAACTAGGCAGGAACAGGTCCCCCCATAGGCAGTATAGGCAAGCATAGGTCCCCCTTAGGCAGGAATAGGTCCCCATAGACAGTATAGGCAAGCATAGGTCCCTCATAGGTAGGAATAGGTCCCACATGAGCAGTAAAGGCAGGCATAGGTCCCTCATAGGCAGTATAGGCAGGCATAGGTAGGAATAAATCCCACATGAGCAGTATAGGCAGGCATGGTTTCACCATAGGGAGGAATAGATCCCACATGAGCAGTATAGGCAGGCATAGGTCCCTCATAGGCAGACACAGGTAGGAATAGGTCACACATCAGCAGTATAGGCAGGCATAGGTTCCCCATAGGCAGGAATAGGTCCCCCATAGGCAGGAACAGGTCCCCCATAGGTAGGAATAGGTCCCACATGAGCAGTATAGGCAGGAATATTTCCCCCATATGCAGTACAAGCAGATATAGGTCTGCCATAGGCAGGAATAGGTCCCCCATAGGCAGGAATAGGTCCACCATAGGCAGGAATAGGTCCCGTATAGGCAGGTATAGGTCCCCATAGGCAGGAATAGGTCCCCTATATGCAGTATAAGCAGGTATAGGTCCCTCAAAGTTTCAGGTTGGCGTTAGTAAAAAAAAAATAACAGTACTCACCTCTCTCCCCCGCTGCCCTGAGAAGACTCGCTGGTCTCCATCTTCTTCCCCCACAGGTGGCATAATGTCTTCATACTGTGCAGGCGCCGTGATGACACTCTCACGCCGCCTGTGCTGGATACTGCGGAGGGCCACAAGATTGCTTGTGGCCTTCCGGAGTACTCAGTGGAGCAGGAAGAGCTCGCTCTCTACTCCGCAATAGATTTCAACTGTATACGCTTCCAGAGGAGGAAAATACAGCTGGCCAGAAAGCTGGCGATAAACTGACAATGTCCTGCTGAAAGCTAGGGCCATGGGACACGGTGACCAAAAGCCTGACCGGTCACCTTATTAATTGAGAATTCTGGGTCAGATTTTTAAGACAATATCGATTTATTCCCTCAGTTTCTGACAGATTCCAAGCTTTTTTGCTCATCTGCAAGAAGAATCTGCATGAATTGTATAGAACTGTCTGCTGCAGTTTTTTCCAACATCTCAAGTCATTCCTTCAGTCTTACAGCGGGAAGCAATGAAATCCTTAGTCCTCTCAGAACAATCTTCTGTTTAATATAGGACACCCATTGCACAGGAGACATGATGACACTGCTGTATCACGCCGCCTGCCACACTGATACGTATATGCAGAGCTCATTGGTAATAAACTGACCCTTCCTCCTCCTCGAATTAGCAGCTGCACAGTTAGTATAAAGCAACTACTACCTCTGCATGGCCAGTCAACAGGCTGGCAACAACCATAAGAGCCTGGGCTGAAGCCCACCATGTCCTAAGGTGAGTGATGCCCCAAGCTGCTACCCACCTTGCTTGCCCAGAAAAACCTGATTACTAGTATATTTTCTCTTATATTGTTATATTGTTCTTTTGTTCTATATTGTTTTTTGCTGTCTTTCCTTTCCAATTTGTGTTATCCTCTCCAACCCTCTGTCCCTTCCAAGATACTGAACTGGGAATACTTTTCACCTGGACCAGGACGACGGGAAGGCGACCACATAGGACGCCACTTCATCCCAGGCAAAAAATTAGGCACTAAGAGGTAGGGAGTGGGCTAAACTTTCCATTGACAGATGGGGGGCAGGGGGGGTATGGCGCTGTAGGTCTCATTTGCTAGGGCGCCAGAATACATAGTCCCTACTTTTCACATTCTCACATTGATTCAACATTTTTGTGTCCTATGCTTTAATCATGGTGAAGTGTGTGACACTTAATGTTAACTCAAATGCTACAAGGCGGGTTGACCTGTGGGAATCGAAACTTCAACGAGCAGAGGTTGTGTTTTTACGGGAGACACATTTCAACTCTGCCGGCTCATTTGGCCTTGCCACATCATTATTCCAGGTGTTGTTTTACAGTTACATAGTTTGTAAGGCCGAAAAAAGACAGACATCCATCCAGTTCAGCCTGACATCTTAGAGTGTTGATCCAGAGGAAGGCAAAAACCCCTATGAGGTAGAATCCAATTGTCCTCATTTTAGGGAAATAATTCCTTCCAGACTCCAATCTGATGATTAGAATAAATCCCTGGATCAACAAAGGTCGGGGTAGCTCTATTGAACCCCAATCTATGCCCCTTCCAGGTTACAACCTCACTAAGCAGAAAAAAAAGGGAGAATCCACAGGTGCTCCATAGTGTATTATAATTTGAGAACAAGGGCGTATACAGCACAGTATATATGCACTCACCTTGTTCAGTTGTGCATGTGGATGGCACAACTCTCCGCAGACAGATTACCGGTTCACTGGTGATAGAGGTTTTGAGATGACTGCAGCTGGTGGGCATGCCTAATCCATGATCCACGTGAAGTGGCAAAACAATTAAAATGTAAACTGGGAGTGTGAGTCAAACTGGATAGTTTGTTTCCCGCTCCGGTTCATGTATTAATTGATCCAGCGGAGAGATATATTATTTATCATGGCACGTTATACAGAAAGCCCATTACCCTGTGTACTCTTTACGCACCCAATACTTCTTATGTGTAAGTATCTAATTTATTACTAAAATAAATTTTCTTATATTGTATATTTATTTAAAATTTTATTTTCATCCTGAAATTTCAAACAAGAGCCAAATATCCTGAACCTTTTGTGAGTAGTGTATTTGAATCTCATCCACTACACGATGATCATCTCTGTAACCTGTGAGCTTTGTCTATTAATAGACATCATAGGTCTACCTGTCACTAAGTCATGGGGAGTTAAGGTGCTGATCCTGACTCCTTATATTTGGGACATAAGAGCTACGGGCGAGCAATACAATCATTATTCCTAGAGATCTTACATAATTGATCTAGCTTTGCTGTGAGTAATCCATTATCCTCTCCACAAGTCCACGTGATCGCACATAAGAGCTGCTTAATTTTGTGTTGTAGCCAATGCATGCACACTTCTGTAAATATTTCATTTAAGAAATGGGGTCTTTTATCTGTTCTTAAAGGGGAGTTCCCACCATAGACTTTGATGGAATATCACTAGGAGAGGGCTTCAAATTCTGTAAGGTTTGGGTCCCACCTATTATCCCATTTGGTTACCACAGACAGGCTTCCAGTGTGAATGACACAGATACAACATGTGCATCTTTGCAACTAAGAAGAAACAATTTGACAATTATGATAAGACTCAGGGTTTTAACATCTAAAGCTTTATTAATTGTGACACTTGCCATATTATATATGTAGGTTGTATTATAAGTAAGCTGAAGACGAGAGTGCTGGAACATGTAACTGCTATAAAAAGTGGAAAAATATCCACATCTGGTGCCGCAAAACAGTGTATTGAAGTCCATCAGGGTAAAAATGCAAAAATTTGACAAAGCACGTATCATTTTCTTTACACTTGACAAATACTGGCTACTTTGTATTGCTCTATCACATAAAATATCAATAAAATATGGATGTTATATATTTATAAAACAGGTGTATGAAAATGAAGTGAGTGTGGAATTGTTGGCACTCGTACAGACTGAGAAAAGTGGCACCCAGATATGTATATATAATGACTCAAAACACAGCCATCAAACCCTCAACCGATGGCAACAAAAGTGAGTGCTCCCAAGTGAAAATGGACAAAATTGTTCCCAAAATGTCAGTATTTTCTGTGGCTGCCATTATTTTCCAGCACTGCCTTAACTCTCTTGGGCATGAAGGTCACTAGAGCTTCACAGGTTGCAGCCACTGGGATCCTCTTCTCTCCTCCATGATGACATCACGGAGCTGGTAGATGTTAGAGACCTTGTGCTCCTCCACCTTCCGTTTGAGGATGAACCACAGCTGCTCAATAGAGTTTAGGTCTGGAGATATGCTTGGCCAGTCCAGCACCTTTACTCTTTTTCTCTTGAGCAAGGCAGTGGTGGTCTTGGAGGTGTATTTGGGGTCATTATTTTGGAATACTGCCCTGCAGCCCTGAAGGGAAGGGATCATGCTCTGCTTCAGTATGTCACAGTACATGTTGGCATTCATGGTTCTCCACAGCCGGCAGCATTCATGCAGCTCCAAACCATGACACTCCCCCCACCATGCTTTACTGTAGGCAGGATGCACTTGTCTTTGTACTCCTCACCTGGTTGCCGACACACATGCTTAACACCATCTAAACCAAATAAGTTTATCATTGGTCTAATCAGAGCACAGGACAAGGTTCCAGTAATCCATATACTTATTCTACTTGTCTTCACAAGCATCATCTTTAGAAGAGACTTCCTTCTAGGAAGACAGCCATGCAGAACAGTTTAATGTAGTGTGTGGCGTATGGTCTGAGCACTGACAGGCTGAACACCCCCTGTAACCTCTGCAGCAATGCTGACAGCACTCATCTCTGGATATGACGACGAGCACGTGCACTCATCTTTTTTTATTGACCATGGCAAGGCCTGTTCTGAGTGGAACCTGTCTTGTTAAACCCTTGTAAGGTTTTGGCCACCGCGCTACAGCTCAGCTTCAGGGTGTTGGCATCTTCTTATAGCCTCGGACATCTTTATGTAGAGCAACAATTCTTTTTTTCAGATCCTCAGACAGTTCTTTGCCATAAAGAGCCATGTTGGTCTTCCAATGACCAGTATGAGAGAGAGTGAGAGCGATAACACCATATTTAACACACCTGTGACCTAATAACACTCATCAGATGACACTTCGGGTGCAAGCTGTCCATTTTCACTTAGGGGTGTAATCACTTTTGTTGCCAGTGGTTTAGACATTGATAGCTGTGTGCTGAGTTATTTTGAGAGCACACCAAATTTACACTGTTATACAAGCTGTACACTGACTACTTTACATTGTATCATATGTCATATCTTCAGTGTTTTCCCATGAAAATATACAATACAATATTTACTTACTTTTGTGATATATATATATATATATATATATTCCATATGATTCTATATAATCAGCTTATCATTTTTACTATGTGTTATACTATATAATAGTCTTGTCTTCCTCCCTTGTTATTTGGAATCACTGAGCCTCCTGTTTTCTCACTATTGGGCTCACTAAGCTTATCGACAACTAGATTGTAACTGACCGAGATTAAGGATATCTGTTTCTAGCCTAGAAACTACCTAATAAGCACAGTAGCACAGCAACATCTAGTGTCCAGGATGAGTGGTCACCCATGTATCATCCATCATGGACCAAGGCATTGCTCTTGGTATAAATAAGTAGATGAGCAGGACTATACTAATAGGATGATGGTGCCCACAGAGATGGGAACAGGGAGCAGAAATAATCGCATAGTCTGCAACAAAAATAAAATTTTGTAACAGTGGATTGGAAAACCACTCATTTATCACCCAATAATAAAAATAGGATTTGCCACAAATCTCAAATAAATCACAGTATAAACGTGAATCCAATTAATATATAACTTGTATTGATGAGGGCGGCCCCACACTGGAACCTCCTGCCCAACCCTAGAAATCCCTCACGAGAAGATACAACACCAGAGACCTTATATCAACCAGGTGGGCAAGCAAATACCACAAAATAACAATTGGTTAAAAAATATATAATCCCCAACAACCAAGAGGAAAATATCCTGAATGCTACAACAGTAGTATACACAGTTCTTCAAATATATATTTCAAATGCAAACCATACTACACCAAGAACTGGTAAAAGTTTGTAAAGTGAAGAAAGACACTCCAACGCGTTTCCCCTACTGTATCTGAGGTTCATCAGGGAGAATGAAATGGCTTGAACACTATTATTCATCTATATAACCGACTTACCCCAACTCTTATGTGGTATAGAAGATGAAACATTGTTAGCATGTACTGCTTATATTATAACATAGAGCTGGAGTATAAAGCTGATGCGTTTGTCTGACAATATACTCATGATATCACAATTAAAGATGCAAACTGTAGGTGCAACAATCACACCAAGTTCCAAGATAAGACGCCATTCACAGATAGGCGTTTGGTCTCAAATAAATGATTATGGTAGAGACGTCTTTTTTGCCTATCATCTTTAGAAAAGGCTTCCCTATGGGACAACAGACATGCAGACCAATTTAAAGCAGTGTATGGCATATGGTCTGAGCACTGCCAAGCTGACTTCCCCACTTCAATTACCTCTACTATCATCATTTATCTATCTGTGAATGACGTCTTATCTTGGAACTTGGTGTGATTTTTCCATCTATAGTTGGCGTCTGTAATTGTGGCATCATGAGTATATTGTCAGACAAAAACATCAGCTCTATACTGCACTTCTATGTTATAATATAAGTAGTACTTTCTAACAATGTTTCATCTTCTATACCACATGAGAGTTGTGGTAAGTTGGCTTTATATGTAAATATAGGAGTTCAAGCCATTTCATTCTCCCTGATGAACCTCAGATAGAGTAGGGTAACTTTTATCAGTTCTTGGTGAAGTATGGTTTGCATTTGAAATACTGTATATATTTGAAGTACTGTGTATACTACTGTTATGGCCTTAAGGATATTGTGCTCTTGGTCATTGGTGATTATATAATTTTTTTTTTATATTTTTTTTATATTTTTTCAACAATTGTTATTTTGTGGTGTTTGCTTGCCCACCCGACTGACCTTAGGTCTTTAGTGTTTCTAGGGTTGGGTAGGAGGTTCAAGTGTGGGACCGCCCTTCTCAGGGTAATAGCCCTACTTTAGGTAGGGTCCTACTTTTTAGGGCACACTAGGGGAAGTTAAGTTTTAATAGGATTCACATTTATTCTGTGATTTAATAATCTCATAGTTTCCTTAAACATTATTGGGTTCAGTGAAGAATTAATCTATGACCTCTGGCTAAAAATAAATCAACTAACTTGTTAAAAAGGGAGATTTATATTTAGCAATGACCAAGTCTGAGGCTATAACCTTAGAGATGAGGCATAACCTAAAGAGAGTTGTATACACAAGGCATCCCAGAAATATTGATAAGTACATTTACAGGGAAGGACGGTCAAAAATTACCCAACAAAAATCTTATTTCGCTATACTGAAGCATTCTACACAATCTAAAGAGTAGTCTCTAGATACATTCTTACCAAGAAACTCTATAATCCACTCCATGTTGGGTACTGGTTGATTATTACAGCTGAAACCTGCTGCTAACAGCAAGGTTTGAAGCCAACTCTGACCCTTGCTGTCTAACCATTTATACTCTGTGTCATATACATGAATGAGGAACGGTGCTGCCCACCATTCCTTCCTCTAGTCTCCCTGATGAGTTACTTCCATGGCTATCGTTTTAGAGCTTCTACTACTTCCTGGCTCAGGCAGGAACTAAAAGAACGGACATCTTGGTACACCCTTAAGCATTACTTATATAATGCAGAATAGTGTATAAGCAAAGCACCAAAGCTGTGGTTTTCCGGTCGGGCTCACAAAATTGGAATAAAAAGTGATTAAAAAGTCACATGTATCCCAAAATTTTATAAATAAAAATTCACTTCAGCCTGTAAAAAACTGAGCCCTTACTGAAAAAAAAGTTATTGGCTGCAGGGAATGTTTTTATTTTATTAAAAGTACTAAAACATAACAAAAATTCTACGTTTGATATCACCAGAATCGTACCGAACTGCAGAATACAAATCATTTATACTGAAGAATGAACACCATCAACACAAAACCCCTGCAACAACGGTTCAAGTACATATTCTTCACCTTTCCCCTTCTTTAGAGTTTTTGGGAGGGTTTCCCAGTACATTCCATATTATGGTCAATGCCACCATTAAAATTTATATATCGTCCCACAAAAAGCAAGCCCTCATATGTCTATTTAGATGGGAAAAAAAGATGGCTCTTGGAAGGTGAAGTAGAATAAAATGAACCTAAAAATTATGACCAGCTGTCAGGAAGGGGTTAACGAACATCAAAATACATTCTCTCCTGTGTGAGTTCTCTCATGTATAACAAGTTGTGATTTTTCAATAAAAGATTTCCCACATTCTGAACATGAAAACAGCTGCACCCTTGTATGAGTTCTCTCATGTCTAACAAGTTGTGATTTCTCAGCAAAAGATTTCCCACATTCTGAACATGAATATGGTTTCTCTCCTGTGTGAATTCTCTCATGTTTAACAAGTTGTGATTTCTCAGTAAAAGATTTCCCACATTCTGAACATGAATATGGTTTCTCTCCTGTGTGAATTCTTGTGTGTTCCACAAGACCTGACTTTCCTACAAAACATTTCCCGCATTCCGAACAACAATATGGTTTTTCTCCTGTGTGGAGTCGCTGATGTATAACAAGTCCTGATTTGCTTGTACAGCTTTTCCCACATTCTGAACATGAATATTGTTTTTCTCCTGTGTTAGTTCTCTTATGCCGAATAAGATTTAATTTACTTGTAAAGCATTTCTCACAATCTGAACATGAATATGGCTTCTCTCCTGTGTGAGTTCTCTCATGTATAATAAGATTGGCTTTATTTGTAAAGAATTTCTTAAATTTTGAACATGAATAAGGCTTCACTCCTTTTGTGAATTATTTCATGTCTAACAAGATTGGTTTACAATTAAAGCTTTTGCCACATTCTGAACTAATTGGCTTCATCCTGTGTGAATTATTTCAGTCTAGAAGTTGTTGTTTTCGATTTAAAGCTTTTCCCACATTCTGAACATGAATATGGCTTTTCTCCTGTGTGAGTTCTCTCATGTACAAGAAGATTTGATTTACTTGTAAAGCTTTTGCCACATTCTGAACATGAATATGGCTTTTCTCCTGTATGAGTTCTCTCATGTCGAATAAGATTTAATTTACTTGTAAAGCATTTTTCACCTTCTGCACATGAATAGGATTTATTTTCTCTTGTGTGACACCTCTCATGTGTAACAAGTCCTGATTTAAGTTTAAAGCTTTTCCCACATTCTACACAGAAATGTTTCCTCCCTGTGTGAATTCTCTGTGTAGAAAGATCTGATCTTTTTGAAAAACTGTTTACCACCTTGAATCCTTTTACCCGCTTTTTGGCTTTCGCTTTGGGTAACAATCTGTGATTGGTCTGCAGAAGGTTCTTCATGATTAGGAGCAGTAGAAGATAGCTCTGTCCTCTGAAGTCCTGGATGTACATTATTAGTAACTAGGTTTTCTCCTGAAGAGTGCTGCATGATCTCTCCATCTTCTACTTTATCACTTAGAGATAACATTGGGTGTTCTCCAGACTTCCTTGTGGAATATTCTGTTAATAGTAAGAAATCTGCCACTGCACTTTTTAAGCCAAAACAAGTATTGAACCATTTGAAACCTTAGTACCATCAATTGAAATGTATATTACCAAAAGCAATCTTAAACCCAATTCTTACCTATCCTACTCTATAGAAATAAAATATAACCTTTCCTTCTATTATTCTATAGAAGGCTGATATTAGCTTCCCTAATAATTTGAAAATAACCTGATCACTGTCCCTATATATACCCTATATATACAGTACTGAGAATCTTCAAATAATTATTCACAACCCTCCTGATCTGTTTCCCCATCTCAGTTTCATCACAGGATTCACTTCTGGCTCTGGATGTTTTTCACACACACAGGCTCTTCTTGTTCTAGTTCTTTGAGCCAAAGACAGAAATGGATCCAGCAGAGACAAGAAATATAAGTCTTTAATTTTGAATCTTCTCCTAATGCACCAGAAAAGTCACCTGGGTGATTCCAGCTTCAAAAAGTGTTTACATTTTAAAATATTTCATTGCCAAGTCCAGGATTTTGGGCTGCAACCAGTCCCCACTTTTATGACATGAACCTTAAACTCAATAAAATGTAATTTTTAAAAATATTTTTAATGCTATTAAAGCATGAAAAATGTTTTCTGACCCTACATATACAGCAGGGATACCGGCCTGAAAAATGCGTCCCCACCCTAGTTCCAACAACAAATTTTGAATCTTTCCAATGCTTTCAAGATTTGCATTTGTTTGCCCACAAAATTAAGTGCTAACATTTTTTTCAAAAAGGTGACAAACAAAAAATGTAATGAATTGGTTATCACTGAGGAGGACCTACCTGGAGTCAGGATTCTTACTGACTTGATGGTAGAAAATTAAGTTCCCAGGGATCAGGGTCCATGTACCACACTTAAAAAGAAAAGTACCCTGGAGGATGAGATATCGGCAATTGATATATTCTTGAAAGTGGTTACCATGGAGATTGAAAAACTTGGAAAAATTTTGATGAATGTGACAATAATTATTTATTTTGACACATATATTTTATATTATCAGATTTTTCATGGATAGTTTTGAGTTGTTTTTGTCCGATATTTAGCTGTTGGCTATGCTATATTGTGCCCTGTTTCAATTCCTATTTCTTGGGTATGTGCAGTGACTGTACCAATGGAACGCATGTATGCATCCCAATTGGTTGAATGTCATTTCTGTTTTGTGTTCCAAATGGTTGAACATTACTTATGGTTAATGTTCAATAAAATGCTCCTGGGTCTGGATATTGAGGTTACATTCCTGTCTTGACTCCCCCTGGTCTTTCGTTTCCATTTCAGAACATCCACATCATGTGCCCAGTGCTGGTAAGAAGCCTCTTCGAATGCAATGAGTGCAGGAATCATTCCACATGGTGTGTAAAACATGATGTAGGTGATCTGACTGATCTACTGAGCATGTGTGACCACCAGTGTGAGGACTACACTACAGCTACTACATCTCATCCCCAGGGCTGCCAGCACAGTAGCCTACCCATTCACTGCTATGTGTGGCTCCCAGGTTCTCTGCAGTGTCTGCTCTGTTACTCTTTGGTGCTTTTTGTGTAGATTTAAAGGACCAGTGCTTGATGCCTTCATGCTTTGGCCAATTTCTGTTCATATATGGGTATTTTAATTGGACACCTCCCCAAACTCCATCTCATATCTTCGGTGTACTTTCTCATGTTCTGAAGGGATTCTCATATATGGATTCCTGGTTCAGTACTTCGGCTAGGTCCTAATCTCACTCCCTGCCCGCTGCCTGCCTTGACCTTCACCTTCTCTACACTTTACTTTGTCTGAGACCACCCTTCTAGTATGTTTCCCCTAGTACCCAGCTTGAACGTAAGCTATAATGTAGGTAACTACATCAGGGGTAGTGCCAATAGAGTCCCACCGGCAGGCAAAGTCGAGATCCTTGTGCGAGGGTAAAAGCGTGAAAACCAAGGGGCTCTTTAAACTCCACTCCCCAGTGGATCCAAAGCCCAGATCTGGTGACTCATTATCCAGAGGCGTAGCCGGGGACAGGCAGAAGGTCAGGGCAGGCGGAAAACAGGCAAGGTCAGGAAACGTAGCGGACGGACTGGTACACGGGTAATCAATACACTCAAAACTCTCTAACCCGCACACTAAACGAACTGCAGAGAGTGCTGGGGGCGTAATTCCCCTTAAATTATTTAGACCAGTACCCGGCAATAGACCAATTATACCGGGACGCTGGCCCTTAAAATCCAGACCATCCGGTCCGGCGCGTCATTCAGCCTATTTCGCAGGACAGGCAGGATCAGGCAGGATCACGGTACACAGGAGCGTGGACGGTAAGTGAGAAGCCGGCAACCCGGCGCAGCAGGGAGATGGTCCGCAGGCAGCCGCCATCACCCTAGCCGCCGGACCCCTGCGGGCAGGGGGGCGGTCGCGTGGGGCAGCTGCACCCGCGCCAGCCCCCATTACAGTATCTAAGCTGCTTTTACCAGATATATGCTTTCCTGCAGCTAGATGGACATAGGAGCCTGTGCACAGGAGCTGACTCATTGACGTCTATGGGAGAGTGTTTGAGGCTCTGTGACCTGGCAAGAAGTCATTGTGTGGGAGGGGAGCTGTGACTATCTCACTATTGTGAATAGGGGTGATAAGCAGGGTTATCTACACATCGTATCACCTTTCAATGAATTCATCTGTGATATATTGAGAGACTCTTCTCTACAGAAAAACAAGTCTAGGATTTATCAAAATATAGTTATATGATAAACTAAAATATGAAAACTCATCACCAAAATTATTAATAAAGCTGCTTTCTTTAAAAACATAGTATAAATAATAGGTTATTTCTGATTCTGATTTCCCTTTAAATCTCCAACATGCCACCCAGTGGCGACCTGCACCAAAGTAATGGCGAGATAACCCAGCTCTGTCTCCTTACCTTTGTGACATAAGAGGCCGGGATTTCTCCAGATCCTCCATCTTGATCTCCTTGTACAAGATCCTATGTGTCCTTCTATCTAAATACTCCACTCCTCCATGGAGAAATAGACAACGACCGCCGACACCTATAAATAGGGAACCTGACACACAAAAATGATACGGCATCACACCAGAGACCGCTCCAGTGTGTCGACTGTATAATTCCCAGGCATTCCCCCCCAAAGGCACATTGGTCACCTCTCCAGTCAGCAGCTCAGTCCATCTTGTTGTGAGATTCTAGGATGTCTGCTTATGTCCCTCTCATTGTATCAGGTGAGTGGCAGGGAGGCCTCTATGATGGGTGCCCCGGCGTTCCATCCTCCAGACACACAGGGACAGCTGCTCTGGGGCCACACGTCACCTTTTATGTCTTCCTTCAACTACTGTGTGATCCTGTTTATAGATGGAGACATTTAGGAAGAAGAATTTCTTTCATATACTCTAAAAAATCTGACAATTAGAATAAATCTCTGCCAATAACAACCGATCCCCAGAAATCCGAGTAAATTGTATATTACTACTTTAAGAGTAAAGACCACCTGAATTTCCCCCTGATATCTTCCTCTGCAGAAGCTCTACATCTCACTGCTCTCACAGTAAAGAATCTTCTTTTTGTAGTTTTAGAAACCATCATTCCTAAAGATAATAGTGGACATCGCCCTTGTTATGGTATACATATTCCCCCCCCCCATTTAACTCGAAAGCTTCCCCTGCTGTGCGCTCTTGTCGCCCACCTTGCTGTCAGTAGGTGAGATTGCAACATTGCCTGAGCTTCCTTCTCACTTTGATCTTCTTCATTCACCACTATTGCCACTTGCTGGCCACCTCCTTTCTGGCCAGTATCTCTGCATCTATTCTCCCGGCCTCCGCTCCTGACCTCAGGGCTCCAGGGGCTTTGCAATGCTGCTCCTGGCCTCATCAGGGGTAGCCTCCCCCCCCCCCCCCTCCCCTAGCAGCAGGGGGGAACACGTTCCCTGTCATACACCGTTAGCAGAGCTGAGTTTGCTGTCTAGCTCCTCCTCTTCCTCCTCTCACTGTGTGGACATGCACTAGGGGGTGGAGAATGGAGAACACAGCGCTCTTCTGTACTGTGAACTCCCTTAGAGGAGAATAGAGAGAACACAGCGCTCCCCTGTACTGGGAACTCCCATAGAGGAGAATGGAGAGCACAGCGCTCCCGCTGTACTGGGAACTCCCATAGAACAGAATGAGAGAACACAGCCGCTCCTCTGTACTGGGACTGCCATAGAACAGGAATGGAGAACCAACAGCGCGTCCCCAGTACTCTGGGAACACCCAAATAGGAGATGGAGAGAACCACAGCTCTCTCCCTGTACTGGGGAACGTCCATAGAACAGAATGGAGATAACACAGCGCTCCCTGTACTGGGAACTCCCAATAGAACATGAACAGAGAACCACATAACAGCTCTCCTCCCTGTACTGGGGACTCCATAAGAGGAGAATGGAGAGTCACAGCGCTCCCCTGTAACTGGAACTCCCATAGAAGAGGAAAGTGTGAGAGAATCACAGTGCCTCCTGTGTACTGGACTCCCAAAGAGGAGAATGGAAAACACAGAGCTGCCCCTTGAATTGGGAACTCCCATAGGACAGAAATTGGGAAAGAGAACCAGCGGTCACTCTTCCCTGGGAACTCTCATAGAGGAGAATCGGAGAAACACAAGCGTCCCCCGTGTACTGGGAACTCCCATAGACAGAAAAGGAGAACATAGCGCTCCACTTTACTGGGATCTCCCATAGAACAGAATGGAGAACATAGCGCTCCTCTGTACTGGAAACTCCCATAGAATAGAATTCGCTAGAACACGGCGCCCTCCTTTATTTGGAGCTCCCATTGAACAGAATGGAGAGAACACAGCGCTCCCCTGTACAGGGAACTCCTATAGAACAGATGAGAACACAGGGCTCCGCCCTTGTACTGAGATACTCCCATACGGAACAGAATTGGATAACACAGTGCTCCCCTGTACTGAGAACTCAAACTCCCCTAGAACAGAATGGAGGAACACAGCGCTTCCCCTAGTACAGGGAACTACCTCATAGAACAATGGAGATAACACAGTGCGTCCCCTGTACTGGGAACTCCCCATAAACAGATTGGAGAACACAGCGCTCTCCCTTCTGTACTCTTGGAACTCCCATAGAACAGAATTGAGAAACACAGCGCTGCCACTGTATCTGGAACCTCCCATAAGAGCATAATGGAGAACACAGCGCTCCGCCCTGTACTGGAACTCCCATAGAACAGAATGGAGAACACAGCGCTCACTCCTCTCTCCCCTGTACAGGGAACTTCCCCATAGAACAGAATGGAACTCTTTTTATTAATTATAAAAGATTGAACAAACAAAGGCTCTTTGGCCAATACAAACTATATACAAAACAACTTGTAACAATGGCTTTTGGAAAAAGAAACGCCGGGCCGTCCAGTTTATACTCATGAAAACCCAACAACCAAAATCTGACGGCACCCTTCCACAACCACGCAAACACAGATAATATACATACTTTTTTTTTCCCCCCACTCTCTCTTCCCTTCTCTCTATACTAGAAAAACCCCTGCTGGCCCGCCACACAGACGTTCATTATTTACAAAAATATACAAATTTACATATCCACGTTATTTACATATATACAACATTCCATTCCAAATCCCTTTTTTTATTTTTATTTTTTTATTTATTTTTCCTCTCATATGCAAAATATAGTACAAGACACAAATAGATACACCCAGAAGGATGTAACCAAACAGCTCACCTACTTGCCTAAACTGCCTAATCCCCAGATATCCCACATATCTCTCCACCAAGTCCTGTGTCCAAGTCCGCTCGCCCCCCAGGGTTACCCATAAAGGTGGCCAATCCGTCACCCACCAGGGTCCCCTGCCCACCCCTCCCCCTCCCCACCAATCAATCTAACCTAACCCCCCTTTTTTTATAATTATTTAATACTACTAATACTAGCCACACCATATATACGCAAGAAATAATCAGAAACAAAACAAATTACCACCCTAACCCCCAAGCCAATACTCAAGAGTGCGGTGTCTGTAACGAGCCTTTCACAACAACCACCAACAAACCGTCTTTCTCATATAAAGCAAACCAAAACAAAAAGCTACGTGTCTTCAAAAAGCATTAGCCCAATCTCACCAGGAAGTGAAGATCTAAAGGTCAGGGAACATCAAAGACAGACCCATCCAAAGAGCATAAGCTCTGGAGAAAATCCCCCCTACCTCTCGAACTCCACTCGAGACATCGACCTTCACCCAGTCGTCCAAATTGCTACTCCACCTCATCCACAGGAATGATATTCTGTCCGAGCCGTCGCAACTAAACTCCGTGCAACACCACGTTGCTGATACCTGACCCACTGCCACTAAACTAAAAATAAAAGTGCAGTCAGGTCCCTTCCTCCCCGGGTCTTTGTACGCCCCCATAGGTGCCCGACAGTATCATAAAGAGAGGCCTGCCAGCCTTGGCCAGCCTATGGAAAGCTCCCACCCTATTGTACATCTCTAAATTGTAGGGCAATGGGACTCAGGCAAGCTGCCCATGCTTTCCAGCATGTTTGGCCACTCCTCCACCCGGGACAGCCCCTATCTTTCGGAGCTTCTTGAACTTCACATTGCCCCATTACATATAGCCTGTCCATGGAATCAACGACCAGGTCAAGTTCCAAACCTCAAGGGATCCTTACTGAGTTTTTTAAAAGACGCAACTCTACCCTCAGATCCCGAACCTGGCATCTTTTGAAGGGTCAATAGGGCTCAAAAAAATGGGTCGACAATACCTCTCATCCAGGAGTTTTCCTGTCGAGAGTTCTTATCCCCCCTCCACATCCCAGACCCCACACTAATGATCTTCAGAGTCAGTGCAACAGTAAGCCTGGAAATACCCACTGGCCTGCGGAAGAACCTTCACTCCGACCTCCTAACTCCCATTCCTTGGAATTAGGGCCGAAACCATTCCTGACAGATACTACCCACAGAGGATGGGCCTTTGCAATTCCACATGCATCGCTACATTGTCTTAATAAAGGTGTTCGTTTGAACACTACGGCGTTAACCATACCTAACCCCCCTAGTCTCCTCGAGCGGTATGTCACCTCTCTCCTGATTAGGTTCAGCCTGTTCCCCCATAACATCTGGAACAACAGGATGTAGACCCGCGGTCAGAGGGACTCGGGCAATAGGCACACACTCCCAGATAATGAATAACGGGATCAGGAAGTCTTGGAATCAGGTCAACCCTCTCTCATCAGGGTCAAGGAACCATCCCTTCCACCAGTACTACCCACTGAGCGGCATTTAAAGTCAGCCTGTCCTCCCAGTTTTTTCATTGGGTAATCACCCTGGCGAATTCAATGCCCCAAGGATTTTAATCGTTTCTGGGGCGCAGGAGGGTGTCAGGAAGACTAAAGGAAGGGTCTCCCTCCTCCTAACCAAAGACTTTTGCACTTGTCCTGGTTGATCTTGGACCTGGAAGCTTCTGAATAGCACTCCACTTCTGACATCACCCCCCCTGCCTCCTCCGAGGAAGAGACAAAGACAGTGACATCGTCCACGTAAGCCACAACCCTCAGGAAGGGCGCTGAGGCCCCCAGGCCCATCCTCACCCCTGCCAATGGCCCACAATCTAGCCTCCTTAAGAAGGGGTCGATCGCGACACATATAACAAGGGCTTAGAGAGGACAGCCCTGACGCACACCCCGCACCCCACCTCGATAAGCTGTCCAAAATCCACCCATTCACAAGTGAATAGCTCTCCATCCCATTGTACAAAATCGCCAACCATCAACGTTCTTCTCTGTCATCTTTTTGGCGCCGGGGGGCAGGCCCGTGTGGGTATATCTGGCAGAAGAGTGGACCAGAGGTACTCATGGGTCCAACGCCCGATCAAATGCCTTGGGCCTGATCCAAGGGACAGCGTGAACGCCCTTCCATGAACCGCTCCACAGCCTCCCTGACACCAAGGGCCGCGCTAACGACCAGGAACGGGGGAGCAGTGCTCGAGCCAATGAAAGGAGCTGTTGAGGCAGATTTTATTCAGCCTATATAAAAAGCACTTATTTAGCCAGGATCTCCCTGTTCACATTGAGCAGTCGCTATGGGAACGCAAATTCTCACTGTGGGACGGATCCTTACCCTTTGACAGGATTATCAGTAGCTGACCTCCTCAATGACTTTGGCAGAGAGCCTGCGAGAGGACCCTCCTGAAAACCCCCAACCTAACGCGTTTCCCAAGGATGAGCCAAAAAGGTCCAGTAAACATCCATAACCGTTAAACAACCAATCAGGTCCCGGGGATCATTCTTGAGGGCAAGCTCTCAAAACGCCCCCTTTATACTTCCTGCTTCTCTGATCTCTCCTTTCAAATCATCAGGTTTACCCACTCCTGGTTCAGGAACGGCTTCAGCCAGGCAAATGCAGTGCCCTGTCCCGATCAGTTCCCCACCTAACCCCAAGAGAAGAATGGGCGAGTATAAGGATCGTACGATCTCCTCCCCAAAAGGATTCCTGATCTGGACCTTTCCAAAATCCGAACTATCCTTAAGCCAGTTACCGTCTTACAACTCACTGACAACCTACAGTTTTTGTAGGAACGGTATGAGCGTATTTCCCAAAATCCCTTTAAAATAACACAAGGCTGCGTGCCTATCGTACTGACATCTCTTGAGCAAGGATTTCATCCCTGGAGATCTCCTCACGGCTACCTTCCAGTCAAGACCAACTACTCGGAGTTTCCCTCCTTAACTCTGATCACAAGGCGGTCACCTGTTCAGAACTCCTAAGGCACGAGTGTCTTGGCGAAGAACCTTCCGCGGCTGGGGTCTTTTTTTGAATATTTACCCACACTCTGACTTACTGCTGCATAGGACCAAGTAAGGTACCTGGACCTCTGCAGAAAGTCCCTCAAAGGATTTTTCTGATTTCCATTTCTTTTTCTTCCAGGTAGCGACGAATTCTAGCTTCCAATAACCTCTCCTAATGCGAGGGGTCTGTGGCAAAACATACAAAGAAAACAAATCATACAGTGCTCGGAGAATTCCACTCTACCAACCACAACCGACAAAGGTGACGAGATAGCCTCCCTTTAAAAAATAGAAACCCATCCTATTCTAGAACCTACCATGACATCCTGATGGAACTTGAAACCTCTTGTCTGGTTGGTGCCTGATGTGGACATCCTCCAGACTAGCTTCGCTAACTATTCTACTCAACGTGGCGCCATCGAATAAGCCACACCCTCTCCGAATCCCTCCCCTATCTGAGACCTTGTGACGGTATTGAAGTCCCCTGAGAAGATGACTTGGCCGGCTCGTAAAAAGGAAAAGGAATCCTCATGAAGAGACATTTCCTCTCCCATGGGCTTTGTGAACCATAGATATAAATAAGTCATGAGTTCCTGTCCGCCTCATGAGAACATCTAGGATCCAGACACCGCTCCCCCATCTTCGAGCTTGATCACCCGTCTGCTTTCCTTCTTTTTTCTAACCTCTCGGTAAAAAGGACCGCCATCTCCCCCCGGCATATGGGCTCGGCTGCAGGGGACCAATATGAAGCCCTGCCTGCCACTCATCTCCTGGCCCTTCCTGATTATGACAGGTCTGTGAGCCTGGTCTCTTGCAGAAAAAGAAAAGTCGCTTCATCAACGCGGCTGAGAAAATCGAAAACGGCGATTGCCAGCGTCAACGGGAAGTGCCCTGCCATCATTGGTGATCGAGCCTCGACACTGAATTTTTTCTTCCCCCTGTGCTCCCCCTGCCTTCTCCTCATATAACCCCATTCATCTTCAGGAGGAACACTGGCTGAGTCGTTTTTTAAACAAACAAGAAACATCCACATTTTTATATATTACTAGCTTCCACCTCTAGACCTCCCTGTGCCCTCCCTTTCTTTTATTATCTCATGCCACCACTGGCCTCCCAGGTCTTTCTTTCCCTTCTCCTCCCCGGCTTTTTTTTAGCCCCTTTGGTGTAGATTCTGGAACACAACCACTTCCTTTAAGGCCCCTCTCCACCCTCTAGGCATGTCAGCTCTATCTTTCCTCGTCCCCGACGATGGAGGGAGGTCGACCAGGGCTGCATACTTATTTGAGAGGTCAATCAGAGGGGGGGTGCCCCGCTTTTTTTTTTTTTTCCTTTGTCCCCGGCATCTGGCCTTAGATCAGGGGAATTGATGGTCCTACTTCCTAATGGAAACAGGCTGCGCCTCCTTTGTTTTTTTCTCTTTCATCCCTTTTTTTTTTCCCGCACTAGGCCGTTTTGTGGGATGGCCCTCCGCACTCATCCCCCGCCCTATCCGAAGTGGTAAGAGGCAGCGGGTAGGGCATCCCTCCTCCTCCTCCTTTCTAATCCTTCGGTCTCTTCCTCCAAGTCACTTTCCCTCCCCCCGGAGCTTCTGTCTGCTAGTTCAAGCATTGGTGGCCACTTCAGAACAAAAGTCTGAGTCCCCCCCCAGCATGGACCTGAGGTTCTCCTTCCCTTGTCCGTCTGCAGCTCCTGACAGGCTTCTTTCTTCTGTTCTGTTCGCCTGCTGAACATTTCTTTTAAACCTCCCGTCAACCTGGCTCCTCAGATTCTATCTACCTCTGGCCGTGCCTCTCCTGGGTCTCCCGCCTCTGTGTGCTCTCCTCGCCCATCCTTCTTGAGGACACCGCATTGCAACAGAGAGTGGACAGCGACTGAAGGGATGCCCTAACTCAGAAACACAGTTTACAACACCGACTTATCCACAGAATGTGTCTAGGTGACCAAATCACCCCACACCAAGAGCACCTTTCAGCACCCGACATTGGGCACACAATGTGTTGGCGTCGCCACACCTGTGACAGACCTTTTTTTTAGCGCTGCCCCTGGTAAAAGACCAGAATTCTCCTTCTTCCAAAAAGGTGAGGGATGGGATTAATGGGTGACGGTGTTACCCGAGAACCCTGTCGCTTAACCATGAAGGTCCAGGCCCCCGACCAGCATGCCGTACTCATCTCTGTTTCTTAGTTGGAAACTCATGACCTCTCCGTAGAGGCCCAGACCAGGTCATATATGTCCAACATAAGAGAGGTGACTCGTTACTTGTCAAACGGTCACTCCTTGGCATTAATTTGAACGGGAAATTTGCCTGAACACAAAATCCCGCTACTCGGTCAAATCTTATCTTGCCTTCGTAACCGGGACCAAAAGATCTCAAAGGCCCTCGACCCTCACGAAAACTGATATCGAATATCAGGGAACCAAAGGGTGAATCAAGGGCAAAGATGTCAGATTCCCTGAACTCCACCCCAAGCAGGAGCTCACCACTCGTTGATCTCTGTGGGCACAGCATCTCCTGCCTACCCACATTTTATACGGACCACATTCCTTCTGGGTGCACACTGTCCCTTGTTGGAGGGGGGAGGTCTAAAATCTCCCCCACCAGATCTTCTCTCTCGAAAGCTGAGAAGTCCCATGTCTCTCTGTCGCAGAAGGACAGTGGGACCCTCCCTTCCCTCTATGGTGACTGATTCTTCTCCCTTCTTTAGGGCCTCCAGAAAGCCGGCGCTGGTTTCTCCGTCAAACTCCTCAAAAGACCCCTGGTGGCAGAGAGGACCTGCTCGCCCCCAGGCCGCCACATTTGCAAATCCTCCTCACTCCTCCCTCACCACCTGTTTTAGGTTGCAGACTGCAGTCTGGCGGTGCATCAGGTCAAACTTCATGTTCGGACCAGTGGAGTCAGAATAATGCAGCCGGGCCAGCCCCCTCCCCCATTACTTTCACCAACATTACCTACCTTAACCCTTCTTGTATATTTCTATACATTACTCTCATTCCATTTCACATTCATTCCTCCAATCTGTTTTATCATCATTCAATCCCCCTTCTTTTTCTGTCCATTCCTCATATCATTCTCCCTTCCCCTTGCTCCTCCATTTACTCCTTCATCTCCCATTCACTCATTCCTACATTTAATCCAATCTCTTCCCTTCTCCCCTTCTAATCGCCCCTCTCAATCCGCCCCCCTTCCTCCGCCTACCTCATTACTCCTTCATTCATCCCCTCTTCATCTCCCTTTTTTTCCTGGACTGGACCGGCCTTTTCCAACTTTTTCAGTTCTTTCCTTCTCGGTCTTTTTTTTCCTTTTCAGTCTTTTTTTTTCTTCGGGATAGACTTGCCCTTGCCCCTTTACCTACGGGTGTGGTGCTTTCGATTTTTTTTAGCCCTCGATCCTTTTTTGGATCCTTTCTTATATCCGTGCCCTTAGAACCTACATATTGCTGCTCTCGGACCTGACCTGTTTGCCCAACGGCCATCACCCCTCCCCTTGGCCACCCATGGTATCTTGACCATGAATGGTTTCAATCACTGGTACCGACCTTGTCCGCTCTACTTCTCTCCTCCCTATCCAAGATCATTCTTCCACTCCAGGTAATGAATCAGGAAGGTTAATCAACAACGGGCTACAGCAGCGGGAACCCCCAACCTGCCGACAAACAGCCTTGCCATCTACAGCCCCAATCATGATCCCCCGGGAGGGCTCAAAGAGCCAGGCTGAGGGTCCACTCACCCGCCTGAGGCCTATCTTTGCCTTCTGCTTCCTCCATCCTTCTGGACAGAAGGGGTCGTCCCCAAAGGCGAAGGATTGAAGGTTCACTGGAGAATTCAAGCTTCGTGATGCGTTCTCTAAGCATCCCTAACGGTCTACACATCGCTGCTCTCCTCGGCTGTGTCTGGGAGCGCCATCCTTGCTGCGCAGGATCCCAGCTGCTGGGAGTGATGTCTTGTGTTTGGAAATTAGAAGACAACATGGCGAGCTCTCAGACAGCGCTTCACAAGACTCCATATCCTCTTCCTCCTCTCCCGATCTTCTCATCCTCCTCCATTAATTTCCCCTCATTTCTTTAAATCTCTACCTTGTTTATTAATTTTTTTTCCCTTAAATACTTCCTCCGTTCTCGAAAGGATCAGGTTCCCTCCTCTCCAACCAGAACCTCGGATCTCCCCTCTTAGCCTCCTGATCTCCTTGTTGAGCTCCTGACGCTTCTTGTGGAGGAATTCTGTGCTACACACAACTTCTTGCAGTTGAGCCGCTCTTGTAGGGATAGGATCTCCCTCCTCTTCCCCCCTCCTCATGACTCCTTCAGATATGCGGTGATTTCTGTTACCAACAGGCTATCTGGCAGTTTCCCCAGGCCTTTCCTTGTACGCTCCATTCCATCAAGATCAGGGTTCAGAGTCATAGTGGTCCAATGCGAGGTCAATTATGCAGCTTCTTTCCCTGACTTGTGACCCGACAGAAACACCCTGGGACCCCCCCCACCCCCCCTTTCATTTTCCTATTAAGTCTTGGCTGGCATGGACTGGAGTTTGTAGGGGGGGCAAAAGGTTTTCTTAAACCAGCGTCCTTTTCCACAAAAAGCTGCTTTCTGGGTGCAGCTTCTGCCTTGGGTGCAATGCTCTGCAGGATCACTTTTTGGCTGGTGCTAGGGGACGGGGCCCATAACTCTGAAAACCTGATCTTTTCTCCTGCCTCTGGGAGGGGCTCCTGCACTTTTCTCCCCCAACACTTTCAGGAGGACTTTGCTTCACTTTCACTGTTTGTGCACATAACATTCTCACTTGCACTGTTGTTTCTTGCACTGCTCTTCCTTGCAGAGTCTTTGCTCTGCAGGCTGCTGCCCGGCTGTGTGCCTGTAGCAGAGCCCGCTGATGTCATCCCCTCTCGCCGCTGCCTGAGCTTCACTCTCCTCTCAGCATGTGCCGACAGGTAGCCGAGCACAGCGGACGCAGTGGGGACCCTCCTCCATGGCACCCCCCTTCCCCCAGCCATCCGGCACTGACCTCCTCCACCTCTGCCTAGCATTCCTCACATCACTTCACCACTTCTCTGGTCTGGTAGCAGATAATCAGCAGCTGTTTTATCCTCCACTGACCTTGCAATGATGGTTTCATCACACTGTCTCTCAGGTCCTTGCAAGCTCCACTGTAGGAGCGGAATGCTCTGGCCGATAGGCACATTTGCTTCACCAGCAGCTACCAGCAGAGCGTCCAGGGCACACATTGCTGCGCACCCCACTGCACTCCACATCGCCACTGGCACTTGACTATTTGCTGTGGCCTGCAGGGGGGCGATAACACTGCAGGCTTGTCTGATGCTGGGGTCCTGTTCTGGTAAGCAGGAAACACAGGAGAGAGCAAAAGACAGATCACTCTAGCTCCCACTCGATCCCCCACTCCACAGCCTCCACCATCTCACTCATTCTCCCGGTCGGTGTAGTTCACCTGAGTCCCCGCCAACCTCTCCAGGGGCCCCGAGGATTTATTGCCCCTTCATCGTCAGCTTACTCTGCCACTGCAGAAGGGGAGAGCGCTGAACAGGACAAACCAGGAGCCTTGCCAAACGCTGCAGCACACCTGCACAGCCTGCACTCACTGTGTACTCCTCCCCCAACAGGAAGTGAGCAGAATGTAGAACACAGCGCTCGCCCCGGTCTTGGAACATCCCATAGAACAATGAAGAACACAGCTCTCCCGCTGTACTGGAACTCCCATAGAATAAATGAAGAACACAAGCGCTCCCCCTGTAGCTGGGAACTCCATAGAATAGAATGAAGACACAGCGCTCCGCTCCCCTGTACTAGGAATCTCCATAGAACAGAATGGTGAACCACAGCGCATCGCCCTGTACTGGGAACTCCCATAGAGAAATATAGAATGGAGAACACATAGCGCATCCGCTGTAACTGCGAACTCCCAAAGAACAGAATAGAGACACAGCGCTCCCCTGTACTGGAACTTCCCAAAACCGAATGAGAACACATCGCACCCCTGTACTGGAGAACTCCAATAGAACAGAATGGAGAACACAGCGCTTCCCCTGTACTGGGAACCGCTCCCCATAGGAACAGAACGAGAACATCAGCGCTCCCCAGTAATGGGAACTTCCCATAGAACAATGGAGAGAGCACATTGCTCCCCTTTACTGGGAACTCCCATAGAACATGAATGGAGAAACAACGGCGATCCGCTCCCCTGTACTGGGCAACTCCCATAGAGAAGAAGAATGGAGAACACAGCGCTCCCCTGAACTGTGAACTTCTCCCATGAACATATTGGAGAGAACACAGCGCTTCGCCGCTGTACGTGAACGTCCTACAGAACAGAATGGCGAGAACACAGGGCCGCGGCGTCCCCCCCGCTATTCCGCTGTACTGGGAACTCCATAAAAACAGAATGGAGAAAACAGCACTCCCCTGACTAGGGGAAACTCCCAAGAACAGAATGAGGAGAGAACAAGCGCTCCCCTGTACTGGGAACTTCCCATAGACAGATTTGGAGAGAACACAGCGCTCCCCCCTGTCAACGGGAACTCCCATAGAACAGGAATGGGAGAACGAACAGCGCTTCCCCTGTACTGGGAAACATATCCCATAAAACAGAATGGAGAAAACAGCACTCACCCTGTACTGGGAACTCCCATAGAACAGAATGGAGAGAACACAGCGCTCCCCTTTACTGGGAACTCCGATAGAACAGATTGGAGTCCAGATTAGGCGCACACGGATCTCCTTTCTGAACTATCACATTAAGGTTCCTGTTTCCAGAGGCAGGTGTGGGTGTCAGAGGTGGTACCCACACCTATCAGACTTTGATGGCTTATTCTAGGAATATGACATCAAACCACATCGTAAAACACCTTTAAAGGGGTGTTCCGGAACTGATCATTGCTCCTTCATCCTTCTGGGTATGAGAAAAATAGAAGAGAAGACACCTACTTACCTCTCAGAGGCTCCTGTTCAGTCCCAGTTCGTTCAACCAGGATGTAATCAGTGAACGCCCATCATTCACGTGACAACTCCAGCCAGTCACAGGCCCCAGCGTCCCCTGAAGTGACCTCTTGGGCTTGTAATTGGCTGGAGCTGCCACATGAACACTGAAGAGTCTCTGCTTTAGCCCGGGAGGATCGCATCGGCAACAGGGAGTGAACGGGAGCGTCCGAGAGGTAAGTACGAGTCTTCTCTACTATTTCTACTCATACACCGACAGATGAACGTGCAGTGATCGGTCCCGGAACACCCCTTTAAGGAATGTGGATGTCCTAAAGAGGAAGCCACCGGCTAGTCAGTGCTTTGGAGGACTTGGCATCAAGTCATCACCAAATAACTGATATGGCTTAAGTGCCAGATAGCATTCTATCTACTCTGCACTGATGAGGGGTAAACATCTCGAAAAAGCTGTCTGCAGATGAGTATCTGATTTGGCCTTAATCCTATTCACATTGCAAAACCTAGTGAGTCAAGTGTGAATTGCAGAACGCTACATCCATTAGGTGGCGCAGCAGAGTCCTAGCTCATTTTCCCATGAGCATTTTTGAACATATGGCTACATCTGCAAGGGGTTCATTTCTTTCCACTCACTCAATCCTGCAATCACCCTCTGGTTGTGAATGGGGCATATTTTAGGTTTTAGGGCATGTCGTGCGTGCAATATAATTACATGCACTACATGCCCTAAAAAAATCTGAAAAACTTGAATTTGGATATAATCTTGAACAGGTAGATTTATTAAATGTGACTTCAGCACAAAAGCTTTTTTTTTTTTTTTTTAGTTTTCGGACAGTGCAGGGAAGGGTTTTTACATATGTTTTGCTTTCTGTGCGCTTGTTAAGAAGATTTCACCTCATTTTCGCCTCATGTTCTGCTGTGGCATGCTGGAACTTGTCGTTCCACAGCTACTGTCTGCTGTGGAACATGGAATTACAAGTGCCAGCACGCCCCATAAGTCTCCATTTGTAACCAGGGGACAGGTGTAAGTTGGGGACTGCCTGTAATTAGGACTTAGATACAATCATAGAACATCTTACTAGTATTCAATACATATATCTAGGTCATCCCAAGGGGTTCATTTACTTTGTCTTGCAAATATATATGTATCTATATGTAACCACGTGGCGGTTGTGATGCTTGTCAAGGGCTGTGATAATGTATTGAATTTGTATTGTGAGAAATCCTTGATATTTGTAGAGGTTAATGGCGGACACACTTAGTACAGGGGTCCCCCCCTGTGGCCCCCTAAAAATCCAGACTACTTCCTAATCCTGTGCCATTCAGATTATAGACATGCCTGCGAGAGGGTACGATAATGTATTGACCCTGGGATCTGGATAACATTTACTTTGTTCTTTATACAGGACAGACCCCTGCTGAGCGGAGAGACAGTGCACCCCCATATCCTGGGAGCGATCTCCCCTACAATCTGCCCTACCAGGTAATGTAGGACGGCCTTGAAACCCGGATTTTAAAAAAATGCTTTTTGGCTTTGGTTCGCAGCCAACTTCCTTTCAGAATTAAAAGCTTTGGAATCCAAGAAAGGTCAATGAATAATGGACGTGGATGAGATACAAGTGAGCGGGGTTCTTGGAGCATGGGCACTCGAAAATTTTTATCTGGGAAAGCTTTTATAGTCTCCTGATTTTGGGTTTTCGACATTACGCACAATTATAACCCCCACGGGTCTCAGAGTATGAGTGCGCTCTGGGGTATAATACAGGGGTTTAATTCAGGACAGTACAGGATAAAAATTTACATACACATGACTGACCAGCAGAATATATCAGCTCTGGAGATAATACAGGATTAACTCAGGATCATACAGGGTAAAAATGTATAACGGACTGCACCAGCAGAATAGTGAGGGAGTCTGGATATAATACAGGGGTGTAATTTAGGGCAAACAGATAAGTAATGTATTACACAGTGACTGAACCAGCGAATAGGAGGCAGCCTGGATATAAACAGGAAAGTAACCAGGGGCAGTACAGATAAAATAATTTTTGTACACATGACGCAACAGCAAATAGTTATGAGCTTGAAAGGGTAATACGGGTGTAACTCGGATCATACAGGATAGGTAATGTAGAAAACAGTGACTGCACCAGCAAAATTGGATGCAGCTCTGGGGTTTGGGTTT
>JAODAL010035447.1:0-42934 GCA_025379985.1 Phyllomedusa bahiana | reverse complement strand
CCCCCGGGGGGGGCCCCGGCATAGGGGGGAAAACGGCGTCCGAATTTTAAAATTTTTTTGGGAAGGACCAGCTAGAGTGATTTGTTCTGCACCTCCATGTTACCACCTCCCAAGCATCTACACCTGCGAGTGATTGCTCAGTGAGTCACCAAACTACGCTTCCAAGTTGGCTAATGGATCTCAGTGTTGCCACTTGCTCATTTAGAACCAGGATCCGGGCTTCTAAATGTGCAGTGTGCACACATCTCACACAGCAGTATGCCCCCTCGAACTGTTGCTCAAGGATGGCATACATTGCACAGGTTATGCACTGGACAGCATTGTCAAACATGGAACTCATGGGGATGTTACCAAAAAGAGATATAAATACAATTATAATAAGCAGTACAATACTGTCCCCTCTAAACTCCCCAAATCTAAAGTCTCCCAATATTTAGTCCCCACACTTGAAAAAGACACACTCACTCACTCGGCACTCGCTCAGATACGTAGTTTTAAACCTTTTTCCCAAAGCTGTTTGGCAAACCTCTCTTTCAGGAAGCAAAAAAAAAAAAAAAGTCAATTAGAGTAACTGTAGGATGAGCCCCAGAATCAACTCCACTTATGGCCCCCACAGTACAACATGGAGTCTGACTGAAATGAATACTTTGACAATTATAGGGCTCAGAACAGTCAGCGATGAAGGCGTTAATGATACACACTTACCTCCACCTGAGGGACTGAAGCCGTGTGACTGCTGTGTGCTGCCAGGACCTGTGATGATGTTCACATGTAGGAGGAGTCATGGTGATGATGTGTTGCTGCCAGGACCTGTGATGATGTCACATGGAGGGAGGAGTCATGTGACTGCTGTGTGCTGCCAGGACCTGTGATGATGTCACATGGAGGGAGGAGTCATGTGACTGCTGTGTGCTGCAGGGACCTGTGATGATGTCACATGGAGGGAGAAATCATGTGACTGCTGTGTGCTGCCAGGACCTGTGATGATGTCACATCGAGGGGAGGGGTCATGTGACTGCTGTGTGCTGCCAGGACCTGTGATGACAGCTGAATAAATGTGTCAGGATCAGGATGTATGCAGCACAGCTGTGTAATGTGCCTGTGGTTAGAAACAGGAGAGCTCATCTCCGACAACCAATCAGGATGCGAGCTACTCGTCCCATTGAATCCTATGGAGAAAAGTAGCTCGACCTGTGATTGGTCAAAGAGTGGATGGGCTCGGCTCAATGAGCCAATATGAGAGCGAGCGACGCTTTTTGGGTTCCGTCATATCAGGAAAAATTGTTCTGATGATTTTACATTTATTAACCAAGTCTCATTCATCAAACAAGGATTTAGGGAGAAAGGCTCCCCTAAACAGCTATCGGATGATGCCCTGGAAAGAACAATGAAGCTTAAACAGCAAGACTGTCTAGTCTACAATAAAAACAAAAAGAAAGACTTAGAATCTGACAAAAAAACAGGAGGAGCACCAAAAGTTCTCCCTCATTACCCAGTATAATTCAGCACACCCTGAGATTAAGAAAACCCTACAGAAGCATTGGCACCTAATAAAAAAGACCCCTTTTTAGGACCCCTAATCCCTGAGAAACCATCTCTAATATTCAGGAGGGCTCCCAATATTAAAAACCTTGTAGCTCCAAGCCAGATTAAGGGCCTGAAAGAAATTGCCAATACAGGGCCAAAACAGCCTGGCAGCCCCGCCTGTGGCTCCTCTAATTGCCTGTGCTGCAACAGCATCAATAATACACAACAAATTATATCAAACACGACTAAAGAAACCTATAGCATAAAACAGTCTAAACTGCAAAAGCAGCTTTGTCATTTATTTTATTGTATATATATATATATAAAAATTTTATAAATATATATTAAATATATATAATTTATATAGTCACTTACAATATGTTGGGTGGAACAACACGGCCCTTACACATGAGAGTGAATGGCCACAGGGCCTGCATCAAGCGAGGGGAGCTCAGAGTGGAGCTCACATAATCTCCAAAAAATTGGGAATCTCACAAGAGAACAGAGAGTGACTTTTGATCACTATATTTACTATTTTGCCGTAGGCAAACTTAAACTCTATCATTCTCTATATGTAAAACACTAAAACATAACTTTTATTATGTATAACTCTTAACCTCTATACACACTATTTAAAAACCTGATTTCTCACCTCTTCATTTAACCCTTTTTGCTTCTGAAAGAAGGAATAACTCCTTTTCTATTATCAAGTCTGGTGGAACCCCACCTATTAACAGGAAAGCCTTTATATATACGAAAATTTACTAGCTCCAGAAAGGGGGGAAATCCCAAGCATCCTCCCTTGGGCATCGTCCCTAATTTTCATGGACACAGAACCAAATAAGGCCCCCTTGTGACACCCCTGCAGCGGGTGTCACTTGTAGACAGAGGTGAGAAATCACAATTTAAAACATCATATCTTACCTGCCCGACATGTTTCGCCAGCTCACCTGGCTTCATCAGGGATTAGAGGTCCGTTCACATGTGGTCTAAGATCACTTACTTTTATATCATGTTAGGTACACCCCCTATTCAGGTGCTCACCAATTAGCCATCAGAGAATCCACATAAAGCCCACTCCCTCTTCCGCTCTCCTGCACGCACACTCATAATATGTTCTGCTAAAGCTGCCACCATGCTCCCATGAACAGCAATCCTCAGGCAAATTCGCCATCTCCATAACAGGCTTGCGCCCCATCTTACCGTAGTGCCCGTGCCAACGCACTGCACCAGCAGACACCTCAGCCCTGACTGTGATGGGCTTCCGTCTTATTTCTCTCATATTATTGCAACTGCGTGCCTCACCTACTACGGACTGAGCAGAATAGGTGTTACATTCCACAACACACTACCAGCTTTATCAACTCCCCATAACCCTCCCTCTTTTCCACATCTAATATCATATTAATTGGGAATATAGATTTAAACTGTACAGTACACCACTGTCATATTACTTCCCATAAAGCACTTCTCCTATATATCTAATATACAGTTTAATAAAGCTGCAAGCCCTATTAAGTACATGTTTTATTGTGCTGTATACTATTGTCTCAGACTGTGTGCATAAACCGCTTCTCTTTTATATGTAATATTCATATTCTTTTTAAAATAAAGCTGCAGGCTCTATGTTTAACCACCCTCCCTCCCTCCTGCAGTTTGGCCCACAACTTCCCCATTGAATATTCTCTCTTCCGGCTCACGGCTAGCCACCTAATTCATTACGTCACAGTGGAAGCATGCAACAATATGGGGGCATGCAAAAATACCAGTGTCCTCAAATGCTACTGCATCTAGTTGCATCCAGTCAGCACTAGACTAACGCAGCGAGCAGAAACAACAAATCTATACATAGATGAATATATACACATGAATAGGTAGCCATCCACTCCCAGGCCGCGTCTCGCCACAACAACGCGAGTGCACACACCATACAAATCAGCTGCCAAAAAAACCCCTCCATGCACAAAAGCAATATACATACATCCCAATTTGTTAAATAGAAACCGTGGCCTCACGTGATCAATACCTATCATCATTACAAAACACATGGAAAATGAGGGACAACCTAGAGGCCGAGAGGGGGGGGGGGCAGGAGGAGATGGGAGAGGGGAACAAACATATGTGAACTCTGATGCTTCCATAGTCATATATTCAACTATGCTATATCCACTGACCGTACTTAATGACATATATCATGTTTCTTCAAAAATTATTATATAGGGAATCAGCAAGATTAAATAAATGCTGAAAATGAAAAGCCTTCATATTAGGCCTTTAGGTTTCAATGTATTGAGTCTGGTATATCCCCTCTTGCCTCTTCCTGCAACAAAACTACATCCAATCACCCTTTCTTTCCCCTAGCTTTTTCACACAGATGCCCCAGAATCTAAGCACCTCTATTTCACCACTATGTACTTCCAAAATGTGTCTCGCTAGGGGGGTATCACTTCTACTTCTAATAGTACTCAGATGTTTCGAGATCTGACGCTGAAACTCCTGTATGGTTTTTCCCACATAGATCTTGGGGCAGGTACACATAGCCCCAAAACCACCCCTCTGGTTTTACAGTTAATAATTGTCTTATCTCAAATCTTCTCTTATCAATCGGATTAACAAATTCTTTAGTTTTCCATATGAATGGACAGAATGAACAGTTGCCACAGGGATATGAGCCCACCACCGGGGACTGTAACCATTTTTTTTGCCATCTCCCTCAAAATGACTATGTACAAATTCATCCCTAAGATTTTTTTCCTCTTCTATAAGTGACCACTAGGGTATTTAGGAATCACCTCAGAGAATACTTGGATCTGCCTTCAGAATGTGCCAATGTCTTCTTAGTATAGCTCTCATTGTCATTGCTTATTATAAAGGTACCTATACAACGAATTAAATCAGTTTTTTCTTTCTTCTTTTTACTGATTAATAAATGTCCTCTGTCACTGTTAAACCCTGTTAAACGCCTTCCTCAAACATTTTTTTAGGTAACCCCTTGCCTGAAAACGTGCATTTAACTTTATAAAATCTTAATTGAAATCCTCTAATGTGGAACAGTATCTAAGAGACCTCAGAAATATGCCTATGGGAATCCCCTTTTTTGAGAAGGTGGATGCCAGCTAGAAAAATGTAACAATCTATGGTAGCCAATTTTTCCAAAATATCTTTGTCTGAATCTGCTTGTTTTTCATCCAACATAATTTCAAGATGCCAAAAATTAATTTTCTCCCGATGAATTTCAAACGTGAATTTCATCCCAATTTCATTATCATTGAGTCTAGATACAAAAACCATGAATAATTTTTCACTACCTCCCAAAAAAACAAAATATCATCAAAATAGCGCCCCCAAATAAAATCCGAACTGTGAATATTTCAAGGTTTTTCAAAAAAACAATAGCATCCTCCCCCAACCTAAAAATAGATTAGCAAAACTGGTGCACAGACAGTGCCCATGCTGCTCCTTTTTATCTGATATAAAAAGGTGCCATCAAACAAAAAATATTATTGTCAAAAACAAAATCCATAACTGTAAAACAAAATCATTGTGTTCCGTAAATTGCGACCTCTTGTGTTCAAAAAAATACTTGATTGCCCTTTTAGGCCCCAGATCATGTCTGATGTTACTGTAAGGGCTTCTACGTCTAAACTTGCAAGAAGTGTACTTTCACTCACCACTAGATCATTAATTCTCATCACAGTATCCTTCGTGTCTTTAAGATATGAAGGAAGGCCAGTGACAAATGGCATCAGTATACGATAGACATACATCACTCTCTGTTCTCTTGTGAGATTCCCAATTTTTTGGAGATTATGTGACAAGTTTGGTGAACAGGAATGTTCAAGTGGGGAACCTAGGGAATGGCAGGTTGTTTGGTGTCAGAAAATTAATTTGGTACAACCTTTTTCACAGGAAGCTAATGTATTATTTTCTAATCAACCCAATTCCATTGGAATGAACTCAACAATCGATATAGCCTCTTTCAGGAAAGTAAATAAAAACATAAAAACAAACTAATTCGGGCAGGGCTGGGAACGTAGCAGCTTCTAGAGGACATATATACAACAACAAATTGTGTATAAGAGGATTACGGATTTAGTTTGAGTCCAAATACAACATTTAGAGGACCCTACTTTTTATCAGAGGGTTGGGAAAAAAAAATGCCCTTAACTCAATGCTCTCTGAAATTGATGAAATACCCTGTCAGAATATGATAGAAATTTCATTCAATAAATTAAGTGATCAACTAATTAAGGGAGATAGTGGAGATTAATAACTTTTGGGGCCCATCCAGATTTCCCTGATTTAGAAACAAACGATTACAACGAATATAGAATCTCCTGAAGAGAAAGAAATTAAAGAAAGGAAACACAATAAATTCTGAGGGCTCCGGAAAGTTTTTGGATATAACAATCAGGTTTATATTTGGAAAAATAGTAGACTCTTACTTACAAACCTAATCTATATTCAGATTTGTCAGAGTCGAGACTCTGCTGTAGAAGAATCCTCCACCAGGTTCTATTAATAGCTTTATACGCGAGGGTAAGGGAAAGGAAAACTGGTTGGAGGAAGGGGTCCAGAGAAAAAACAGAGGTTGGACAAATAAGAAAACACAAAACAATCTTTCTACTCAAACAGCTTACAAGATCAGACATCCCTCAGAGATGTCAATTCAGGAGAGGGACCAGCAGGATCGAGTGCATTGTCTTCTTCTGCATCCTGTGGTTTTTCGTGGTGGCCCCATGGCGTGTCCTTGTGGGAGCACAGGCCAATGATTTCAAATGGCAATAAAATACGCCACTAGGGCAGGAGATGGACAGGTTATGAACTCAATGCAAACTCAAATCTCAGGGAGCATTCAAAAAACGCAAATATTACATCCACTTTTTTTTTAGAACCACCAAGGATTTCTCTAGACGGGATCAAGAGAAGGGGAATTTTCAGACAATAACAATGGATGGAGACTTCAAGTGATTATTTAATCCTCTTATTAGATTTAACGGAATAAATTCAAAAAACAGAGTCGTTGTCATATAGTCTTACGTTCACTCCGCTATGCCAAATTTTAATGAATTCGTATGGGTGAAAGATTATTAATCTCATTGCTTAGAAAGTTGGCATATATAAATATTATTATAAAATGAAAAAATAATGAATGAACAAACTTTAGGAAAACTAGAGGAAAAAACATTGGGTGATCTTGAACACATTGCACGGTTGAAGGTGTGAAGGGACCCCCATAATTCTTAGATATACACCTTGACAAATTTGAGAAAACCAAAAATCTAGGGAATACACATCCGATATCACAATATAATTTATTGGATCGTTTGTGGGAAGTGTAACGCAAATACTAAAGGAAACTAGCACTCAGATGACAACCATCTTATTTTTGAATTTAAAATAGGAGGAAGTAAGTAGCTATTAGCAAAATTACAATCTAACAGGGACGTTAGTAATCAAAACCAGTTAGTAACAAGGGTTGGTAACTTGTCATCTTAAATAAAAAGTGGAACTATAGAGCGCATGGTTGTGAGACAATACTTGGTCGATTCAGAGGAAAACATCATGACGAGGCTTCCCAATAGATCCAAAACTTGGAGCGTTATCTGAAGGAAATTAAAAAAGAGTTTTGGATCTGGGAATTCTGAGAGAAAAAAAATCTAATTATTGAGGAGAAGCGAAGACATTTGAGAGGCTAAATGTGATTCCTATATGGCTACCCTGTTATGCATTAGCAAAAGTGCATAAAGAGGTTGTACCAAATACAGGAAGGACCGATTAGGTCTCAGGTAGAAAACAAACCTTAAACACAAGGACCTAGCATGTATGTTTATCGTATACCTGCCCCTTGTCACACTGGGCCTTCCTTCATATCTCTAAAGACACAAAGGATACTGTGATGAGAATTAATGATTAGTGGTGAAGTGAAAGAACACTCTTGCAAGTTTTTAGACATGAAGCACTATTAATAGTAAACAATCAGGCCATGATATGGCGCCTGAAAGCAATCAAGTATTTTTTGAACACAAGAGGTACACTATTTAACGGAACACAATGATTTTGTCTTTACAGTTATTGGATTTTTGTTTTGGTCACATAATACTTTTTTTTGTCTTGCTGGCACATTTTGTCATCAGATAAAAAGAGCAGCCGTGGGCAACTGTCTCGATCTGTGCACCAAAGTTTTGGCCTAATCTATTTTTAGCGGTTGGTGGGAGGATCGCTATTGTTTTTTCCTGAAAACACCTTGAAATATTCACAGATCGGATTTTTCTTTGGGGGTCGCTTTATTGATGATATTTTGATTTTTTGGGATGGTAGTGAAAATTATTCCATGGATTTGTATCCCAGACTCAATGATGAATGAAATTGGGATGGAAATTCACGTTTGAAAATTCATAGGCGAGAGGGAGAAATAAATTTTTTTAGATCTTGAAGTTATGTTGGATGAAAACAAGCAGAGTCAGACAAAGAGACTTCACAAAACTATGGCTACCAAGCGTTTGTTACATGTTTCCAGCTGGCATCCACCTTCTCAAAAAAAAGGGGAATTCACATTAGGCCAATTTCTGAGGGATCTACAAAATGTTCCACATTAGAGGATTTCAATGAAGAATCTGTGTAAAGTTAAATGCACGTTTTTTCAAGCAAGGGTTACACAAGAAAATGTTTGAGGAAGGCGTATTATCAGGGCTTTTGACCAGTGGACAGAGGGACAATTTATTAATCAGTAAAAAGAAGAAAGAAAAAAAAAAAAAACGGATTTAATTCGTTCTATAGGTACCTTTGATGACCGACAATGAAATGAGGGGCATACTCTAGAAGACATTGGCAACATTTTGAGGGAGATCCAGTATTCTCTGAGGTGATTCCTAAAATACACTAGTGTTGTCACTTATGGAAGAGGAAAAAATCTTTGGGGCATGAATTTGTTCATAGTTCATTTTGAGGGAGGTGGCCAAAAAAACATGGTTACAGTCTCCGGTTTGTAGGCTCATTATCCTCCTGTGGGCCAAACTGTTCATTCTGTCCAATTTATTTGGGGAAAACTCAAAGAATTTGTTAATCCCATTCGATAAGAGAGATTTTGAGATAAGGAAAATTCATTAATTGTAAAAAACCAGGAGGGCGCAGTGATTTATGGGGCTATGTGTTTACTTGCCCAAAGATCTATGTGGGGCCAAAAACCCTACAGGAGTAGTTTTGGTCGTTGGATTTTGAAACATTCCTAGAGTACTATTTAGAACGTAGAGGTGGATACCCCCCTAGCGAGATCACATTTTGACACCAGTATAATGGTGAAATAGAGGTGCTTAAATTCTGGTGGCATCTGTGTGAAAACTAAAGGCCCTAAATGAAGGCTTTTCATTTTCAGATTAATTTAATACTTGCTGATTCCCTATATAATATGAAGAAACATGTTATATAGTGATTTAAGTATGGTCAGTGGATATAGCAGAGTTGAATATATGACTATGGGAAACATCAGGTTCACATATGTTTTTTCCTCTCTCTCCCATCATTGGAACCAAGGTTTTTAACAACTAAATCTGGTAAAATTAAAAGGGAAGACCCATCTGGATCCATGAAAGTCATTGCAAGCAAGTATCTTCAACCACTCGAAGCCACCAAACCTTGGACCTTAAGAGGACTGACATCGGTGACACTAATACTAATACTGCTCATAGTTAGAGATGGAGCGGAATTTTCAAAAATTCGATTTCCGTGACCTTCGCCAAATTTCCGACCAAAATTAATTTCGGTCTATGAATTGCTTCAGGGACGAATTGCATTAAAAAACAGCTATTTCCTGGCTGCACGGAGCCTGCCAGAGTGCTTGCTAGAAAGTTGTGCCAATGCTTAAATATGTAGAGGGAGCTTTGGTTTGGTCTTCTTTACAATGTTTGTTTTAGTATGTACACGAAGATAAACTGCCGCCCGCTCTTTGAAATCGCTTCACTCTAAAATTCCCTGGGCACTTAAGAGGGCAAAACTGACCAAAAAACTCAAGCGGGAATGCAGCCTGATAAAGTCATATGCAGCGAAAGCTGGATAAAAACAAGCGTGTAGAGCTCAGGTTTTGCAACATCGCTTGACAGAGTGGATGGGGTGGGGTAGGTGAACTGCAGCATGCCGACAGCAGTCCTAGAGTTCAGGGACATTTGCACACAGTACAGATTCTGGAGGAGGCAAAAACAGAGTAGGGCCACGAGAGTGGCGCAATGACGACAGTGGTAGGACACGACAAGCAGCCACAGCCGCAGCCACATCAGCAGTCATAAGCTGTAAGCAGTGGCACAATGACATTCTGGAGGTGGCAAAACCAATTAGTATAGGCCACAGCGTGGGCCCAATGAACAAGAGTTGAGAGTTCACGGCAGCATGCAGCAAGCAAGAATGTTCACATGAGGTGGCACAATTGACAGGGTGTGTGTCGGTTGCCGGCGCAGCCACAGCAGCCGCAAAGTGAGTCAGGCGGCCATTGTGAACTAATCACAATAACTGGATGAGGCAAAAACAGGGGAGTAGGCCAAATGAGTGGCACAAGATGGACATTGAGTGGAGGTTACGGAGCAACAGCCACATCGCAGCAGTGCATGAGGTCAGACAGTGGGCACAATGACATACTGGAGGTGGCAAACCAGTATAGTGGGTCCACAGGTTTGCACAATAACAGAGAGAGGATGTGTGATGGGCAGCATCGACATTGAGGGTCATAGAAGGCACAATGACAGGGGTGGTGGCGTGGACGTCAAGCGAGCCGACAGCAGCTATGAGGTCACAGAGAGGCACATGACAGAGTGTGGAGGACACGTAAGGCAGCCACAGCAGCTAGCAGAATTGAGATCAGTGACAGTTTTGCCCCTCTATATGGGAGAAGAGGTGCCTCCCTTTTTGGTTTCTTCTGCACCACTCCCGACTGTTCACAGGCTGTTTAGTAGAGAGTTGGCAGCTTGCAGGTTTGTGAGTTTTTTTATTTTTCTTTCTCGTCTGGTGATATTGGAGGGTCGGTTGACCCAGTTGAGAGGCAGGTTGTGGCTCTATTTGAGAGGCAAAGAAAGCGTAGTGACTGACCGACCTGTAGATCATGTTGTAAATTCGTGGGCGGGGCTACAGCATAGTTATTTGATCAAAAATATGTGAACAAAGAATGCTCAAAGTGTATTTTCAGTGGTAAGATATGCCACTAGTAGGTGCATATAAAAAAAATAATAAAAGGGGGGGGGGGCAATGAAAAGCACTGTGTTGGAGTGGGCACGGACAGCATCAGCAGCAAGAGGCCAAAATAGAAGATATATGGCTACAGTATGACAAGTGTGGAGGGGTAGGGTGTGCAATACCAGTCCCTGTGGATAAAGATGGTATGGTGGCAGATTGGAAGCACAGGGCAGGCAGATTTGTTTGGCAATCAGGCGTGGCCGGTCATCCATGAAATAGTGGGCTGAGACAGGTAGGTTTGAGACCCTGACACATTTCTCACAGTTTGTTGTGAGTCGGTCGATGGGCGATGTAGTCTGACGCCTAAGGCAGAGGTGTTGAGAAATCTTGGCCGATGTTGCGTCACTGCCTTATTCATCATGACAAGGTCAGTCTTTGCCACATTCCCATGTAACAAGTGGGCTTCTCCTTGGGGTAACTGATTGGTCCTCCCAGTCGCACTGCCCACCCGCACTGCTGTCCACACTAGCTGTCCGTGTGCAGGACAGACTTTCTCCATCGCAAAACTCAGCAAGTTTGCGGTCCTACACCATCCAGTTTTGGACTGCCCCGTAGACGCGAGCGGTGATCATCTTAAATTGGGCGTGGCAGAGTAGCTGTCCAAGAGACCACCATCCAGTTGGGTTCAGGATCTGAGCACCAGGTGCTCCGCAGGTGCTATATCTGCTGACTGCCCTCCTCACTAGCCGTGGTGAAGGAATCTGCTCAATCGAGGGTGACTTCCAAGCTTAGGTTGCTGGCAGATGAGAAGGATCTGGAACTAGAGCTCCTACTCGTCCACCTTCCCCCAGCAGCGCGTGGCAGGTAAGGAACGTGATGCGCGTGTATTGAAGAACGCCTCCCGGAGTCAGTTGGACCTGTCGATGGAGTGGACGATTGCGCCTGTGCACGATCAGTCAGCTGCCAACTGACTACGAGGATATCCCTATAGTATGTTGATGTTTGTCCCCTCCCTCTCAGCAGCTTAGACACATAGGCTCCCTTTTTGTGAACCGTAATGGTCAATAGGAGTGAGAGCTCAGAAGTCATCCCTCTGCCGGATGCTGACTATTCGGCTGTCACTATCCAGGCAAATCAGCATGCTTGCGGGCCATTCTGATCACAAGTGAACTTGCCGAGTGGCTCCCCATCCTCCATCTCCCACTGTATACTGCCGTGGGAATTGCGGGTCATCGCCTCGTACATTTCCCATTTCCCATACTACCTCCTTCCAGCTTTCTCCTGGCTCCACTCACGACTTGTCACCTGGATAGAAAATCCACTTGCATTTCACCAATCAATGCTTCGACTCCAATGTCCTCTCTCCTCCTCCATTTCAGTCCCCAACCGACTTCATGTGCTGCCAATAGTAGTCGCCACATCCAAGTCCCCTTCCCAGACAGATTTTTCAGCATCTGTTCCAGGACATGTAGTAGCAGTGAAATGACAGTTATCATCCCGTAGGTCCTGGCGACTGACATATAACGTCGCCTCCTCGAATGGCCTCAACACAAGTCGCGGTGACACGTCATGATCTCCACTGGCTGACCATTGCGAAGATACACATGGGGAGACTCCTTGTCCACCTGAACATCAAAAAATCGTAATGGCCCGTTTCTCTGTTCATAACAGTCGTCCAACATGGTGCCAGTCTGGAATTCCAACAGGTGGAAACATCGCATAACAGTAAATGGTGCTGGGGTAGGAGCCATTCTGCCGCTTGCAAATCTAGATGCGTGCCTACACATCCAGTATTGGCTGCCCAGTAGTCCAGCGGATCTTCAAAACTGGGAGAAGAAGTGCTGTCCAAAGAAGGGTCCACCACCTGTATTGTACCTTGTCTTGCTCCAGTCCTTCTGATTCTGCGTTCTGGGACTGTCCCTCCTCAACTATGCGGTTACAGGTGAGCGTGCACATCAGTGGACTCCAGTACTTATGGTTACTACTGATGGTGAGCTTGGAACTGCTGCTTACCCCCCACCATCCCCCCAAGCAGCCTCGTCAATGTAGTACTGTTATCGCTGAAGAACCTCCCGGGTCCAGAACCTGTCAAGGAGGGACGATGCCGCACATAGCAGCGGCCACCTTGACTACGGAGGAATTTCCCTATTCTGAGTAATTCTCAATCACCTAGATAGGCCAAATATCAACTATGCTGCGGGTCATCTGCACAAGTGACTCCCGAGGGCTCCCTGCCTGCCAGCTCCACTGTAATACAGCCGTGGATGCTTGCGGGTCATTGCCTCGTCTTACCTCATCTCCATCCACCTCCCTCCAGCTGCTCCTGCTCCTCCTCGTCTTGATACCTGGGTAGAAAAATCCACTCATAACACCAACAATATCTTCTGCAGTGCAATGTCGCTCTCACCTCCTCCTATTATCAGACCCCACTACGGACCATTCCCATGTTGGCCACGAGATTGTGGTTCCTTTCCGCAACGTCTCCAGGTCCGCTGGTGGGGGGGGGGGGGGGGGGGGGGGGGTGGGGGCGCGGGGGGGGGGGGGGGGGGGGCGGTAAGCAGCGGAGGGGGGTATCGTAGTGTTTTCAGGGCATCTGTTTTCCAGAACATGAAGCAGTGGAATGATGTTAATCATTCCGTTAGTCCTGCGAACTGACAAATATGAAAGTCGCCGTCCTCTGAATTGGCCTCAACATACGGCTAGGTATTCACGCATTGAGACTGCCACTGCTACATCCAAAGTTACACAGAGGATTACTCTACAGTCTGCCTCTGGTCACAAGAAAATTCGGTGTTTGTATAGTTGCTCTAGTTACATGCAGATTCCTTTACAGTTAGGACCACCATGTGCATGCTGGAGTTTTACCAATGGAGATGGAAAACATGCGCTATATCAGAGTGTGTTGGGGTAGAGGCCGTTCTGTACCCGCTTGCAGGTGACTCGATGAGGGTGTTGCCTGGTCTATAGTATGACGAATGGATCAAGTTTGCAATAGCCATCCGTTATCCAGTTTCCAATTTCATGCCATCTACTGATATCGTAGGAAAGACTCCAGAACCTTTTCACAACCGAGATTTGAACACATGCGCCAAGGCAGTTCGCATTGACCATCCCACACGGAGCAAGGCACGTACATCCTGTGTTACTTCCCAAATGGTCCTCACCATGTTTCCGAATTGCAGTTATGGCGTCGATGAAACCACACATCTGTGTAGCATTCTTTGAGGCAGCATACGCGTTAGCAGTCCTCCCCTATGTGACATCGTATCGCTTGCGAGGCAAGCCATGTGTATGAATCTGCGTGACATCGCATGTGGCCCTACACCTGTTGTATTATGGGAGCAGTACTGTGAGGTGCTCTGAGATGAGAGGTGGTGGTGGAGAGAGGGAGGCGGACATTGGCGCAGGGAGCAGCTTTTTGACCACAGTGTGAGGCGGTAACTCGGCCTTCTCCTGTCCAATTTTTGTGGTGTTCCAGGTCTGGCAGTATCATTCACCAATAGTGGGCCGAAACAGGGACAGTTACTGGCCGGCCTGACACGGTGATGTTACAGCACCAGGACGATGTTGCGCACTGGCTGTGTGCCAGGACGGCTAACCTAGGAAACACCCCGATAAAGCTCATAGGACAGTAACTCCACCTTCTTATCTAACCATATTTTTGAAGTGGCTGGTAATGCCATTTTTGGAAGATTCATTACGGCTTGGAACTCTCCATCTCGGCGGCACGTGCATATAAGTAAAAAGAAAGGAAAAAAGAATGTGATAGGAATAGAAGCCACTTAGTTCTCCTGAACGGTGGTCAGAGAGCCACCATTGGAAAGGGAGGGACTGCAGTACCAACAACTTGGAGACAAGGTAGTCACGGTGTTCAGCAGCTGCACTCTTGGAATGGGTGTACGGCATACTTGTTAGTCCTCCATGTTCAATCGGCCGCGCTGAACGACTGGCGGCCTATTATTAGGCGAGGAACAGAGCATCTAGGCCCGGGAGATGATGTAAAGAGAAACATCTTCCCTTCTGCAGCGGTGGAGGGATGCCTTGACTGGCTTGCAATGGCATGGCGTGCCACCTGGGCGCAGCTTGGCGCATGGCTGATAGTCTGCGGTGCGGCAGGATGGACCACCACTCTGAGCCACGTTTTCTCGCCGATGGTCCCACCGGATTGTGACGCCTGCCACGTGGTTGACGCAGGCGCGTGGTAGCCACTAAAGGCACCCTTTCCCTCTTGCACATGTCGCACCACATGCATCAAAAACTAAACCCATTGCTAGTCGGTCCCCTGGAGTCATAGCGAAAGAACTGCACGACCTCTGATATCGTAAATATTTCCGCGCCAACCGACCGAATAGCTGAGTGACTACATCCGACCGGTTGATGGGCAGCCGTCGCTAGCCCCTGTGGCGCTACTTTCATTGGACCTGCGGGAAGCGGGTTTAATTACCCTCCGTGCCTGCTATGGCTCCCGAACCTCGACACTGCTTTGCCTATCCTGCTGCCGAGTCAACGGCCACACGACCACTTGCAGGCTGCGCTTCTGCCCGTGACGCTTAAAGCTGACGGCCTCGTTTCATCCGTGACGATGATAAAAGGCCCTTGCCCTAACCCGGCTGCCCAAGAGCGGTCCTACATCCATCATCTATTGTGTTTCATCGTACACTGGCGCTGTCCGCCTACATCTACCGGTCCTTGGATATGCCTGAGGCTGACTCTCACAAATGGCCCTCCCCAAGCACTCGTCCACATTCTAATTACTTATGGGCCGCCTAACGCAAGTGGAAGCAGGCGATATTGGCCCCATTTCTTCCTGCCAAGTAGCAGCTGACTTGCCCCTCCACAAATTTTTCCTGTCCTCGCTATATAGTGGCGCAGTAGCCCAGACCACAAAGAAGATCTCTGGCTGAGTGAACCGGATGGGACAGAGGCGGTGCTAGGACAGGATTGAGGTGCCGCTAACTCCGCACCCTGGGCCATGCCAACAAATGGAGTTTGTGTCTGTGGGTTCCCAACCGACTTCTTGGCTGGGGTTTGTCAGCTGATCAGTCTGGGCGGAAGAGGATGAACCATCAACCAATCAAGAACGCCTGGGTGATGCTGACCAACACACGGCCGCTAGATGACAGCGGCAGTAGGTTAGTGCCTCACCAAGGTTTCCCCCTGTCAGCGACGTCCCCTTAGCTGTGTGCTTTCGACCAGGGCCTTTCCAGGAATGTTTTTTGCCACTGGCTCATCTAGCATGTAGCAGAGCCTGCCACCGTGCTCTTGACTGACTACTGTTTTATCTAAGAGAACATGTTGAACAGTACACACTGTGTTTTGAGAATGATCTTCTGTTATATTGATAGTGGAATTATATCACCCTGTTTTTGAACTCCAATGAACGCCAGTAAACAAGCTATGGTAACCCATTTGGGAAATAATATTGTCTCTCGACACAAATGGCCAGGAAAAATTAACATGTATGTTTCTGTGTTGTTGTAAAAACTGAACATGTGTGTGATTTTTTAGTACTAAGAATGTTAAAAAGGCACAAACAGTTCTTTAAATAAACCATCGGACTATGAAATTAAGTGGGCAAACATTAACCATGGGTATTCCCTAATATTCGTGCGACCAAAGAGTACTGTATATATAAAGAATGACCGTACACAATGCCAGCAAAAAACAACGCATCAATAAAACCCCATGTATATGTAAAATTCTCGCAAATGACTTGGTGATGCCGCCCAAACACTTAAAGCTTAGTAGCGTGTGTAAACAGAATTAGTGTCAGTTTTTCTGTGACGCCACCTCCCCAAGTACAATCAGTGAAATATAACCTGTTTCATTATTGATAAATTATAGGGAGGACAACATGGATCAATAAAACTCACTATTGGTGCTAGTATTAACCAGTTCATACCTTAAAACTTAGTGGGTCCTCTCCGCCCACGCAGCACCGCAGCTTCCTACTTAACCGCCGAGGGTAGTTAAATAATGTGCGCAATATAGGCATAGCATCAGACTGCGCGAACGCCCATCTCTGAATTACAATTTTAGAGGCATATTCAAACCGTCAATAAATACATTAACAATGCGCAACTCCCCATGTCACATGCATGATACTCCCACAATAGCACGTTGATGTGCAGAGTAACTTCGTATCATGGCAGCAAGTGTACGCCACACTGGATTTACCGATCCCAAATTTACCCCCAAAAATTAGAAAAAAGAACATTAAATAGAAACAGGTACTCGTGAGACAAGGTCAGGTGAGACGACTCTCCACAGTAAAATCAGGCTGTAAAATAAATCAATTCTTCAGTATAGATCTAAGTCAGCCGTTGGCTGGCAGCACCTATCTCCTGTAAGAGCACAAGAGGATTAGGTATAGTACCTCCCGACAACCTGCTCCCTTGACTTTAAATAATGCGGGTTGCGCGTCACAGGAATTCCCGCCGGTCTCTGATTGAATTCACCTCTTGCACCTGTCATAGGCAGGCTAATCCCTTCATCCTCCCAAGTTGGCTTGTTGCCCCATGTAGCGCCATTGTGGCTCAGCAGAGCCCTTGATTGATCATCAAATAGCAGGTACACTTTACGTGTTCGTACTTGGTGGCCGAAGTACACTCCAAGATGTGTCGACTTCGATTCGACTTAATTGTTGTCGTAACCTAAGTTATCGCTGAAATTCTAAAAACGAATTCCACTCGTTATAGATATCGGATTCGCCGCCATCTCAATGTATAGGCCAAATGCATTTTGGAATTAAGGCAGTTATTTTTTCCCATGCTTTCTCATCTTTGTGCAAGAAACGCATGCATCACATTTTACCTCCACATTCTTTTAAACAACAATACACTATGGAAGAGCCCATTTCTTTCCATCAGGGAATGGGTTGAAACAGGTAGGAAAGTTCCCGAGAGCTTTGCAATAAACGGAAACTAATAAGTAACCGTGTTAGAAATACAATAACGGAGCGTCCTGTTATTGATAGAAAAATGTAGGTGTCATCATGGGTTATTGAAGCCTGGTTAGCAGATATAATGATATGTTTTGGATGTGATAGGGGTAGGGTTCACCCAATTTGTTATGGATTCTACATTTTGGCTTGTAAAGGTTTATTTATGTTTACTATAACACTTAACTTTACAGAAATATGCTGGAACCCTTATAGACATGAGCATTCCACCTAAGTTCAGGTGGTTAGTGGTTGTCTAGACATAATAAAGGGGCAGATGGCCAGCCATTGGTGGTCAGGGCTGTGCTGGCCCTTTAAATCTTTAACAGTTGACGCATGTGTCTTTCGTAGTTTATGAATTACGCAATGCTGCTCGGCACAGAACATGAGGGCATGTAAGCAGGATCAAGTACCTGAATTGGGATGATGATGTCTGGGACTAAGTAATAGCATAGGACACGAGCATTGTGACAGTACCCCTCCACACACCTTAAGCCCTTTCTTTCAGATTCTGCTTGATAGATGAAAATCATCGGAAGAGATACAGTAGTCAAGCAATATTTTTTTCAGTACCCAGGAACCTCACTTCAGGACCCAATCCCCTGTCAGGTTGACAAGATAAAAAAACATTTACCCCTGAGAAGTTTTTCAGCCACAATTTCCTGTACTTTGTTGATGTCACCAGAATCTGCTTCCACAGAAGAAGTCACAGGATTTTGGGAAAAACAGTTAATGACCAGAGGCTTAGAATATAGACATGGAAGGAATTCGGGATCCACAAAGGTGGAAGCAGGCGAAGCTATTTGATCAGATCATTGTATCCATCATGAGGAAGCCCAGTACGTTTATGAAGCGGGGCCTATCTTGATGTCCTGGAAATACTTCATGATGAACGTGAAAACAGGTGGCAGAATGACCGCACACCTTTACTCCTGGATTGAAACACTTGCTGAGGTCTCAGCACGTCTTGAATCATATGCATGGGACCATGTGTGTCCCCAGTGAATGATTCTTGGGAGGAGAAATCATCACTCGGCTTATCTTTGCCAGATAACAGGATAGTATCTTGAAGCATCAGGCAGGTTCGAGAATCAAGGTTGTTATTGTTAAACATGCATCCTCAGTATAATGTAAAGAACCAGCCCAGACTATCTTGACATAAGAGAAACAGAATAGAATTATATTCACACTATTCAACTTGCCCTGTTGGAGCTGATAGTGGTAGGCTGATCAAAGTAAATCCACCTTTGACATGTAGACCTTATGAGCAGGATGCACACCAAAATTTACCCCACAATCAGTCAGCACCCTTGAGGAGAGGACATGCGTTTGGTGAAATAGGCAAAAAAGAAACATCTATAGAGGATAGTTTGTTCTGTACCCCCTAAATGACATATAATTGAGAGCAATAAGGTAAGATGTCGTTTGTTTAAAAAAAGTCAATAGTGTAATAAGGAGTTCCAGTGTTTGAGTAATCAGGGTAGATATTGTCAGAAGGATAGTTAGGTTATAATCACATGAAGGTAGCACATGAAATAGCAATGCGAAGACAAAAGTATTTTGACATCTTAAGAGAGTAATAGAAGGTCACCCATTGTGGACATGTATCCTCATACGAACCCAGAACAACTAAAGAGTATTCCTGGACAGGGTCAGGACGTTAATGAGGAAATAGATTTTTGGTGAGTCAGTGTTGCTAATGTGATGGAGCAACCAGACATTTCGGTGTAAAAAAAATTCTGCAGTTTTGGATTATAGGTAACCCAACAGTACAGTCCAAGGAACGGTAAAAAAGGTCATCTTGTCCTATAGTCTATACTTTTAACCATTAGGTCTAAAGCTGATCAGAAATGTCAGAGAGGAGAGTGATGAAGACGAGGAGACCAAAGAAGGTTAATATTTTGTCAGTGAACATCAATATACGCGTTGGGTGAAGGGCATCCAATCCAAAAGATGACACACCATACCTCTGACTGCCATTTTAATGGTCCGCAACAGTATTAAGTGATACAGAAACTGGTGTAGTGTTCAATTAATGTCTTGGGGATAAAGGTATAGAGAAGAGAAACCTGCATGTGACATTTGACCTTGTTAGGAGTCTGGTGAGTATTGCTCCTGCTCCCACGAGATAATTCTTTTGACCTTCTAGAAGAAAAGGTTTCCGAGTATCGCAGTCGAGTCAGAATCAGGGTACTTGTGCAGACAACAGTTCCCTCACTCCAATTCATTGCAATTCTTGTAGTGACAATGTTTGCATTTCTGAGGTTTGGTGGGATCTATACGTCATACCAGATCTTGCAAATATCTTCTTGAAATTTTGTGTTGTCAATAGTACACACCACGCAGCTTTAAACACCTCTGCAGAAAAAACATCTGGGAAATGAGATTTGCTGTTCTGTATTTGTTTGATGGTGCTCCATAGTGCTTAATTTTTATTATAGTTTGGTGTTGTTCTGCCATGGTAAGGTGTTTTCCTGAGGAACTTCTTAGTAACATGCATCGTCTGTCACTACAGCTTTACAGTTCAGCAGTTATTTGCAGTGCTCCTTCCAGCATTACAAAATAACAGCTTAATTTTTCAGCAGTGTTATTCATGCTTTGAACGCATAGTAGGGAAGGTGTCCATTTGGAGCTTAGACTGTAAAGTAGGTTTACATGGTGTGTTTTATTGTTGTTTGCTTTTATTCAGAGCAGTAAAATATGAAAAGATCCATGTCTAAAAACTGCTATAGCAATCAATGAATAAGGCTTAATTGGCGACTAATTGGGAATTTCAATCTTCCGATGTATGTAAATTTATTTTTGTTTTTTTTTTTGTTAAAGGTGGATTTCAGCCTCTGTATTCTATGTACGGATTCATTTTTGAATTTAAGCATTGAAACCGTCTCAAGAAAAAAAAAGTGCAACGGAAAAATGGATTATGTGCCCTGTGATTCTGTTTTTCATTGAAAACAATAAGATATGTTTTTCAGTGGGCTATGGACTCTTACAATGCAGAATCTGGCTAAAAAAATAGCACCCAAAACAGGCATGTGAACCTACCCTATTGGGCAGGGCTGTATATACTTGTCCTTTGAGTAATGGTCAGGCAGAGTACACGGGAGAAGAAGAAGAATCCAGAAGCTGCCATTACATTGATTTCATTCAGCCACCTCCCTTCTGCATAAAGCAGAGAGGGGACCAGATGGCAGCAGAAACAACTCAGGCAGCGATATTACTGATAAGGAACAGTGGAATGACTGATAAGATAAAAGGGGCTCAAGGGGAAAGTAGGATCTGAAGTCTTAGCACTTAACTCTTCCAACTAATTCTCAGCCACAGCATTTCTGCAGACAGCAGGGTACTCCAAATGGAGACACCGCACCGTACAGCAGATAAAAAACACTGTGAAGACTACAGGACACAATGAGTTAACTGACTGCAAACAGTACAAATAAGGCAGTTAACAGACTATTACTCTGGCCCTAAGAGCATACTAGAACATAAGGTAGTAGGGGAACAAAAAACAGATGAGGAAAAGACAGGGTTTTGTCATGGCGCAGCAACATGCAGCAACACTATATTGCTCTTTCCATAATTTGTTCTTGTTATTGGACCTTTCCCTCTGACTCTCAGCTTTGAAGCATTGGTATTCTTCATGCTTCTGTTGCGCTGATGTCACTTGCAGTTTAGGGGGTCCTGAATGTCTGCATCCTCTGCATTAAACCATTTGTGGTGTTGCTTAGAAGGAGAACGCTATTGGAGTTGGTTTAATCTATCTATCTATCTATCATAATATAGTAAAAAGAACATTAAACATTTATTTTTTACATTTTTTACTTACAATGGAACGATAATGGTTGCAATAGTTCAAATAGTAAAAGAAAGGAAAGAATGCTAATCACTAGAATCACTATATTAATTATTGTTTCATGCAAAGGCAAATGTGACGATGTGCAATGATAAAAGGTTTTTTTGAAATTGTTAAAAATACCGATTTTTGGTTTCAGAGAAACTATGTGTAAGATGGCTAAGCCGCTATGCCTAATACAGCCTGTAGCACTGTTTTAATTACTTTCATACAACCCCTTTAAAAAATTAAACTAGACTTTCTCTTTTTGAGGGTAATTACATACACTTTATTGTATTGTAAAATGTTTCTAATAGACATAAAACAGTTTCATCCATGAATCCAGTTGGAGACACGCACGTAATATATGTACAATAACATTTAAAATACGTCTTGGTTTTCAGTAGACAAAGTTTGGTAAAGTATACATGATGTGAGTAATAGAAAATGCAAGTCTCCGAGTAGTATGAATAAAGAGACATCAGGTGGATCACTAATGCAGAACAGAACATAATGTCCTAAATATTAATGCAACAAGGTGAACATAGGAACAGAATAAAACATGGAGTCTGTACTAAATCTAGTGTACAATTATCTACCACTAGAAAAAGATGATTGTGTCCAGTGTTTTCTTAAGAGACCATGGTACTCCATATAGAGATCTGAAAGTGAAAAATTTTGATCTCCAGGATCTTCTTAATGAATCAATCTCATTATGAAAGTATAATATTAGAATTTATACAAAACAGCATTATTACCTAAACAAATTAGTAATTAACCCCTTAAAGTCTGCGGGCAAATTGTGTTCTCTGTTGACAGCGACAACAATGAACGGCACACAAATTTAACAACTTCTTTCCTAGAGCAGTCTCTGTGCATGGCAAGGATTGGAGGAAGCCTCTGATCCCCGCTGTTTAACCCTTTGATTACCTCAGTCCACAACTGCGGCATGATTTAGGTGCCCAATGGAGCGTGCATGTACAGTTAACCCTTGGGACATAGAGTAGACCTGTCTATATAGTTAGCCTGTTGTCAGGGCAGCAGTCTGTGTCATACTGACACACTATAAGTAGATAATCCACGGTACTTTTTTTAGTGCTGGTGATAACAAGTGAGATTTATTAAATCACAAAATTACAGAATAATATCAGCTATTTATTAGGTGCAATATGCAAAATTGTGGTCTAGGTTTTCCCACAGTCTGATGTTTCAGCCATGGTAGGCCTTTATCAGGGACCTGTAGACTGGAATGTGATATAGGATAAGTGACAAGAAAGTAAGATAGGAAACCAGATGAAATTGGAGAACTGAGACAAGGGGAAAAGAGAAATAAAAGGTCAAGAAAACAGAATCAAGTCTAGTATAAAGATATAAGAAATAAAGTGAGGAAGGAGGTATATTAATATAGGTCTGAGAAATGTAGGGGAAGTGCTGGCAAATGTTGGAGAGGTCATATAGTGGAATAGATGATCAAATAGAAAGAGATAGCTAACGATTGTGTATAGAAAAATAAATACGCATAAAGTGAGGTAAAGAGAAAATAATGTGATATCTATAGATTAGAGAAGAGACATAGAAACAATAGTCTGAGATCAGCGTGTTGTACAAAGAATGTAGATAAGAAAGAGAAGATCTAGTGAATAATGTCTATGATATACAGTGAAGGAAATAATTATTTGATCCCTTGCTGATTGTGTAAGTTTGCCCACTGACAAAGACATGAACAGTCTTAAGGATAGGTTAATTTTAACATTGTAAGATAGAATATCCAAAATAAAATCCAGAAAAACACATTGTATAAATGATATAAATGTATTTGCATTTTTCTGACAGAAATAAGTATTTGATCCCCTACCAAGCAATAAGAATTATCGCTCTTACAGACCAGTTAGATGCCCCTAATCAACTTATTACCTGCATTAAAGACAGCTGTCTTAGACAGTTACCTTTATAAAAGACTCCTGTACACAGACTCAATTAATGAGTCAGACTCTAACCTCTATAACATGGGCAAGACCAAAGAGCTTTCTAAGGATGTCAGGGACAAGATTATAGACCTCCACAAACCTGGAATGGGCTACAAAACCATAAGTAAGATGTTGGGTGAGAAGGAGACAACTGTTGGTGCAATATTAAGAAAATGGAAGAAATACAAAATGACTGTCAATCGACATCAACCTGGAGCACCATGCACAATCTCACCTCGTGGGGTATCCTCGATCATGGGCAAGGTGAGAGATCAGCCTAAAACTACACGTGGGAACTTATTAATGACCACAGTCACCAAGAAAACCATTGGTAACACAATAAGCCATAATGGTTTAAAATCCTGCAGTGCCCACAAGTTCCCCCTGCTCAAGAAGGCACATGTGCAGGCCCATCCGAAGTTTGCCAATGATCCACTGGATAATTCTGTGAGTGATTGGTAGAAGTTGCTGTGGTCAGATGAGACAAAAATTTAGCTCTTTGGCATTAACTCAACTCGCCGTGTTTGGAGTAAGAGAAATTCTGCCTACGATCCAAAAAACACCATCCCACTGTCAAGCATGGAGGTGGAAACACTATGTTTTGGGGGTGTCTCCCTGCTAGGAACAGAGTAATAGTTTACCGCACTAATGGGAGTATGGATGGAGCCATGTACCATAAAATCCTTTCTTCCGCCAGGACATTAAAAATGGGTCGTGGCTGGGTCTTCCAGCAAGACAATGACCAAAAACATACAGCCAAGGCAACAAAGGAGTGGTTCAAAAAGAAGCACATTAAGGTCATGGAGTGGCATAGCCAGTCTCCAGACCTTAATCCCATAGAAAACTTATGAAGGGAGTTGAAGCTCTGACTTGCCAAGTGACAAAATCTTCTAAATCTTTATGATTTAGAGATGTTCTGCAAAGAGGAGTGGACCAAATTCCTTCTGATATATGCGCAATCCTCATCAACTACAACAAAAAGTCTGACTGCTGTGCTTTCTAACAAGGGTTTTGCCACCATGTATTAATTCTTGTTTTCCAGAGGGATCAAATACTTATTTCTCGTTGCAAAATGCAAATACATTTATATAATTTATAATGTGATTTTCTAAATTTTATTTTTGATATTCGATCTCTCAATGTTAAAATGAACCTACCATTAAAATGATAGACTGTCCATGTCTTTGTCAGTGGGCAAACTTACACAATCAGCAAGGGATCAAATAATTATTTCCTTCACTGTATGGCATCATATGAATTAGTAGGCAGTATGTGGAGAAAAATGAAGGAGTATGGGGTATACAGAAAGAGCAATAATAAGACCTCATATCAGGAGTAAAAATAAATATGGTGGTAGCCAATATAAGATGGGAATAGGTATAGACTTCATATCAGAATAAGGTTTAATAGGATATCTGGTAGTACCCAATATGAGATGGGCATAGGTATAGACCTCGGATCATGGTAAGGGGTTATAAGATATATGGTAGTAGCCAATGTGAGATGAGCACAGATATAGACCTCAAATCAGAGGAAGGGGTAATAGGATAACTGGTAGTAGCCAATATGAGATGGGCATAGGTATAGACCTCGGATCAGGGAAAGGGGCAATAAGATATATGATAGTAGCCAATGTGAGATGAGCGTAGATATAGACCACAGATCAGAGTAAGGGGTAATAAGATATATGATAGTAGCCAATGTGAGATGAACATAGGTATTGACCTCATAACTACTCTAATCAATAGATATCACTAGAGATTACTCAAAAATTCGATCCGGCCACTGCGCCGAATTTTCCGACAAACCTAACTTCGGTCCGAATTACGTCAGCCCGAATCGCGATAAAAACCAGCTCTGTCCAGGCGGCACAGAGCCTGCAGGGTGCTGTAGAACGTTGTGCCATGCTTAAAAATGCAGAGGGAGCTTGGTTTGGTCTTCATACAATGTTGTGTTTTAGTATGACACGCAGATGACTGCCGCCCCTCTTAGAATCGCTTCACTATAAAATTTCCCCGGGCACTTAAGAGGGCAAAACTGACCAAAAAACTCAAGCGGGAATGTAGCCTGATAAAGTCATGCCTGCGAAAGCTGGAAAAAAACAAGCTAGACTCGGTGGCAACATTTTTACAGAGGTGGGGGTGACGGGGGCAGCCACAGCACAGAGTCAGGCAGTGGCACAAGACATTCTGGAAGTGGCAAAACAGTAGTAGGCCACAAGTACCAAAACTGAGAGGGGAGGTCACGGGGGCAGCATATGGGGTCAGGCATGGCACAATACATTCTGGGGCGGAAAAACAGTTTTAGGCCACAGAGTGGCACAATGAAACAGTGTGGAGGTCACGACACAGCAGCATGAATCAGGCTGGCACAAAACATTCTGGAGGCGGCAAAAAGTTTTTTCCACAGAGGGGCACAATCACACAGTGTGGGGTACGGGGGCAGTAGTAGGATCGGGCAGTGGCAAAATACATTTGGAGGCGGCTAAACAGTATTGGGCCCAAGTGGCACAATCACACAGTGTGGAGGTCCGGCGGCACATATGGATCAGCAGTGGCAAAATACTTCGGAGGTGGCAAAACATATTACCCACAAGTGGCAAAAACCACAGTTGGGGGGTCACGGCGCAGCAGTATAGGTCAGGCTTTTGGCCAATGACTTCTGGAGGGGGCAAAACAATTGGGCCACAGAGGGGGCAAAATGAACAGTGTGAGGTCACGACAGCACACATGAATCGGGCAGGGGCAAAATGACATCGGAGGGGCAAACATATTAGGGCCACAGAGTGGCACAATCACACATTGGAGGTCACGGGGCGCAGTATGAATCAGGCAGTGGCACAAATGACATTCTGGAGGCGGCAAAACATATTGGGCCAAAGATGGCACAATCACACAGACAATCACACAGTGGGGGGATCAGGGCGGCAGGTATAGGCGGGCAGTGGCACAATGAAATTCTGGAGGGGGCAAAACATATTAGGCCACAGAGGGGCACAATGTACAGGTGGGGTCACGACGCAGCAGCATGAGATCGGGGCAGTGGCACAATGACATTCGGGAGGGGCAAAACAGATTGGGCCCCACAGAGTGGCACAATCACACGGGTGGAGGTCACGGGGGGCAGCGTATAATCGGGCGTGGCACAATACATTCTGGGGGCGCAAATAAGTATTAGGCCACAAGGGGGCACAAGATACAGTGTGGGGTCACGACAGAAACAGCAGAATCAGGCAGGGGGCACAATACTTTCTGGGGGCAAAACAGGAGGAACCACAGAGGGCACAAGACTGAAGCGAGGTCCGGCGGCAGAGCAGAGGTCAGGCAGTGCACAATGACACAGTGTGGAGGACATCAGCACCACAGCACAGCATGAGGTCAACAGTGGCACAAGAACATGTGGATGTCACGGCAACACAACACACACAGCATGAGGTCATAGAGGGCACATGACAGATGTTGAGGTGGTGGCCATCCCTGGTAAAAAGGGGGTAGGCAATGGAGAAACTGTCAAAATTTGGGGGGACAGGGGGGGGGGCATCAAAAGTGGGCTGAGGCGGGTATTTTGAACCCAGACTGATCCCTAACATTGGTGTGTGGAAATCCGGGCCGATCCACGCCTAAATTCATTTTTGACAAAGTCATCTTTCCCCAATTTTCCCGGGAAAAGGGGGTTTTCCCGGGGGTAACGAGGGCCCCCCGCCGCACTGAACACCCGCTCTATGCCCCCTACTGGGCCCGGGGAGGACAGCTTCTCCACTGCAAACTCGGGAATTGGGCCACACATCCAGTTTGGGTGCCCATAGTCCACGGATCTTCTAACGAGGGGGCATGCTGCCCAAGTAGCCACAACCTGTTTTTCGGACTGCTCCAGGTCCCTGCTCTTTTGCTGCTCTGCTGGCGACTGCCCTCCTCACAGGCGGGTGAAGGAAGCGCTCATCATGACTCCCGACTTAGGTTACTATGATGGAGCTGGTCGCCCTACCCCCCCCCCCCACCCTTCCCCCGCAGTGTAGCAGCGCTAGGAACCCCCCGTCAACCTCAGAGAGGGGCTGCCGCCATACACAGCCCAAATGATTACGGGGGATTCCCTTAGTATTTTGGGTGGTCTTCCCTCTCAAAGCGGGAAAAAGGCTCCCTTTTGGGGCCTAGAAGGGGGCCAAAAGGGGGAAGCCAGAAGTCATCCCTCCCCGGACTGACTATTTGGGGTGTCACTACCGGCAAATAAGCATGCTGCGGGGCCTCTGCACAATACTCAGAGGGCTCCCTGCCTCCATTTCCCTGTATAATGCCACGTGCTTGGGGGTCATCTCCTCGTCTTCCTCATCTCCAACCACCTCCTCCCGCTGTCCTCTCCTCCTCTCTGTACCTGGGTAAAAATCCCTCATTTCACCAGACAAAAGCTTCCCTCCAATGCCCCTCCCCCCATTTTTAGTCCCCACCGGACTCATGGGGCCACGAATTATCACCACGTCCCAGTCCCCTCCCAGACAGATTTTTCAGCATCTGTTCCAGGACAAAAGCAGTGGAATATTTATTCACCCATAGTCCTGGCGACGACAAATAAACCCCCCCCCGAATGGCCTCAACAAACCAGGTTCACCAGACTGCCACGGCTGCATCAAAATTACCAGGGAGTACTTTTGTCTGGGCCGGATATCAAAAATCGTTAATGGCCTTTCTTTTGTTCATACAGTCGGGCCAACAGTGCAGGGTGGAATTCCAGCGGGTGGAAACATCGCATATCAGAGTGTGTTGGGGGGGGCCCTTTTCCCCTGCAACTCGAGGAGGATGTTCCGGGTTTTTACAAGGGTAAAGTGCATGCACAGTTTTTCCCGGCCATTTCAGAATGTTCTAAGACCGGTGGAAGACTTCAGGAACCTTTTTCACAACCGATTGAACACATCGCCATGCAGGGCCATGGACCATCCCCCCTCTGTGCAGAGCGGACACCGTTCCCCCCCATTTTCCGTCACCATGGGTTTCCCATTGCAGTTGGCGCGGAAAAGACACACATGATTTCTTTCTGCATGACCGGGGGCATTCCTCCCCTGTGTGACTTCCGTTCACCGGGCAAGCCAGTTAAACTGCGTGACCCGCTTGCCCTACACATGTGTTGATGGAGCAGTACTTGTGGGGCCGGGGTGGGGGGGGTGGAGGGGGAGGAGGCAGACATTGGGGGCCCGGGGGCAGCATTTGACAAAGGGGGGGAAAAGCGGGGTCCCTTTTCCCAATTTTTTTGGGGCCGGGCTTTGGGAAACACATTTACCCAAGGGCCCTAAAGGACATGACTGGCCCTGACCAATTACAGCTCCAACGTCCGCGCTGCCGGGGGCACCTGGAAAAAAACCATAACTCAGGACGACCCACCTTCTGTTTCTACATTTTATAAGGCTGGGACTGCCTTTTTGGAAAAAAAAATTACGGCTTGGAAACCTCCATCTCGGCTGGGCACAAGCCTTTAGTTCTCTGAACGGGGGCAAGTCCACCATTTGGAAAGGGAGGGACTGAGCCCAACTTGGACAGGGCACGGTCAGCTCTGCCCTTTAGGATGGTTGGACCATACTGTTTTCTCTTTGCAATGCCTCGCTGAACACTGCGGCGCCAAAGTACGAGGAGCGGGAAAATCTGACCGCAATGATGCCAAGAAAAACAGCTCCCTTCTGCAGAGGTGGTGGAGCCTTGACGGCTGCAAGGGCATGCGTGCCACGGGCCTGCTGCGCTTTTTTGCGCGGCAGGATGGACCACCACATCTACCACGTTTTCCCGGGCCACGATTGACCCGCATGTTTGACGCGGGGCCGTGGTCCCCCCTTTTTTGGGGGAAGGGGGGGGGGGGGGGGGGGGGAAAAGGGGGGGGGGGGGGGGGGGGGGGGCGGGCTGACGCCCTCCCCTTTTCCTACGATGATGAACCCTTGCCTCACCCCGGGTCCCAAGTGCTGGTACATCATCATCTATTGTGTTTCATAGTTTGAGTGGGGTTTTTATCGAAAATTGAAATCGGCAAAGGGTTTTTATGGACGAAATTTCAGATCACATAATTAAGGTTAAAATCTGTGCATCATCATTAAATCCCCCATTTTCGGCCTTCCTTAATTTGGGGCCACAAATCAATTTCAGAAAGAAGGGTGATGGGGTGTGCAACGTCATGAGGATGTGTATGGTTGCGATTGCTGGAAAAAAATCACTGACCTCGTTTACATAAAACAGCGTTTCCTGTTTTAGCCTTTTGCTCTCAGCGTCTCATAGGAATAGGACGTGCGCTCTGCCTTGGCCAAAAACCACGAAATTATCTTTTCTGCACAGAGAAACCTTAAATTTTGCTGGATCCTTCCAATTTAGTTAAATTTGAATTTGAAGATTTTTTTGTAGTTACCCAAGAATTTTAAAGCAGATTTTCCGCTGTAAAGTCACGGGGGGAAAGGGGGGGGAGGGGGCCCCGGGCGAAACAGACAAGCTCTTTTAAAAAAAAGAACACTGGAAAAAGTTCCCCAAAGATTTAGGGAGCTTTTGCACTTCAATATTTTTAAATTTTTAACAGTTTGCTATTGAAAATATTTTCCTGGATTTTGGGGCACCTTTTTTCTTATTTTGGGAAATACACATTTTTTTCTAGAAATTTTGCGGGTCTCTTTTTTTTAAGGTAAAAACCCCCACTTTTTTTAAACATTTTAACATTTCGAAAAGGTGTTCATTTTAAAATTTAAAAACCAATTCCACCTGTGTTGATATACCCCACCTTTCCCAGTTAAATTAAAAATCCCCCTTTGTAGCCCAGCAGGTTGTTTTTTTCCCAAAAATACCTTTGTATCTTACGAAAACATAACAATACGGTGTTTTTTGACTTTTGCGAAAACCCGGGGTTTTGTTCTTTTGACGCGATCACACGTAAATCAAAAAACAGAAAATTACTATAGTCACCAAAAGGGAAAATTGAAAGGGGTGCAAAAAAAAAACCGGGAAAATACAAAAACATAACAATACGTTTTTTTTTGACTTTTGGCCCATTTCAAGTTTTTGTTATAGACCCCTTTGCATTTAAAAATTTGAATCCAGAAATTTTTTGGGTTTTGATTAGGGGGATTTGGAAAAGTTGGATTTCCCCTTTTCTTTTAAAAACGAGATTTTCCAAAAAATTTCCCAAACCTTTTCTAAAATTTTTTTATTTTTATGAACATGGGGGCAAATGCAGGTAAAAAGCAAAGCAAAGGGGGGGGTAAAACATGGAGGTAGGGGTTTACGAGAGAAGGTGTTCCTTTCCCAGGGGTGGGGGACAAACGCATGCCAGGGGGATCTCAGTGCAGGCCCCGTCGGGCCCTTTTTCACGCGGGGTTCGGGCCCCTGTGAATCTAAGAAAACAAACATCGTCGCCAATTCTGCCTTCGTGGTTAATGAAACCCCTGATCTAGCAGTCTTACCCTCGTCTCCCTTCACGGCCACAAATGTCTTTAAACAGCATCTTTCAGCTCCCCCAACTTAAGCAGCCCAAATTTTTCACTCGTGTCCCCAAACCACTTGGATAATCCTTTGTCTAAAAACCTTTTTTAAATGACAAAAGGGCCGGTTTGGGGCCCAGAATGCATTTTAAAAAAGATCAAGAGGAAATTTAGTCTGCTCTGACCCCCCAGTTCCTGTTTGCCAGAGGAGGTGAAGGAACCCGGGAAAATTCGAAAAAAAACCCGGGGGGTGGGGCAACGCCTTGAAAGTGCCCCTTGCTTGTACCCCGCAGCTTCGGGGATGCAGAAATTCAGGACCCCAATTTCCCTGGTTGATGATGATAATGACCCCCAATTCCCGGATCCTTCCTGGTTTTTTCCCCGCAAAATTTGCTTGCGGCCCCTTCACCCCTTGGACGAGGTGGGAAAGACGGGGGGTTAGTGCCCCAATACGGGCCCGCCAAAAAAAAAAGGGGAGAGGGCGGTGCAAAATTTTCCGTTTGAAAAGTTTCCCCGCCAGCCACGGTCAGCGAAAAACCCCGCTCCTCGTTATCCCCGTAAAAAAAGGGCCCAGGACCCTAAACCCGGGGGCCTTCTTTGAGAAACCCCCTTGATTTACTAAAGCAAGGGGTAAATTGCCGCCTTTCCCCGGAAAAACGCATAAGAAAAAGGCAAGAACCAAAAGGGGTTTAAACCACCCCCAACATGTTAGTCACATGCGGGGAATTTGCTTTATTTGAAAGGGAAAGGGAACATTTGGGCCCAAAAAAAAGGCCCAGGCCAAACCCCCGGGGCCCTCCAATCACTGCCCACACCTCTTTTCCCCCCCCGCCTCCCCTCCCCGCCACCCCAAGCGTTCCCCAGCTGCCCATTTCTCTCAGAGTAAAGATCAGGGTTTCTCCTCCGCTTCAGCCTCCACCGTCCCCCGAGTACCACCACCCCAAACCAGAGACCCGGCCTACCCCTTCTCCTTCCCCCAGTTTAAAACGCCCTGCACGCCTTACAGCCCCAGTTAGCACCCAAAAGGCCTTCGGTCTTCCGGTTTTGGGGGAGCAAAAAGGAAAAAATTTAAACCCCAAAAACCAAACCCAAAGCCACCCCTGAATGTCGGCTTTTCCAAAGGTTTTTTTGGCCCCTTGGAAATTTTTCCCTTTTCCGTCTTGGGGAAACGGGATGGGTTCCGCCACGTCATGGCCCTCCCCGCCCCCAATACCAGATGCCGACAGGCATTTTTTGCCAGAAAAGCCGCCCCCGGGCCCCTTGGCCCCGCACTTTGTTATCTAAAATTTCAAGGGGTTTTGTCTCTTCGTGCCCGGGAAAAAGTCCTTCTCACCCCCGGGAAAACTTGATATTTAAGCCGGCCAATCGCTATATCTTTTGGACAGTAAACTGGGGGGGGAAGGCGGGTGGATGTTTTGGGGGGTTGACGGGGGCTCTCGGGTTCGGCCACGCTCTTCAAAACCGAAAAGGGGGGTGCGGGGCTTTTTCCCCCCAAGGTCCTCTGGGGAAAAAAAACGGGCCCAGGGGACCCCCGGCCCCCCGTGTTAAAAATTAATCTTCCTTGGAGCCCGGGTCCACAAAAAGGGTTTCGGGAGCTGGGGAAGGCTCTCCCCCAACGAAAACCGAGCGCGGCTGGGTGAAAAAGAACCTTGTGCCAGGCAAAGGTGGTTTGTGTAACGGGCAAAATTTCCTGCTGGCCCCCCTTTAAGTTTGGGGAAAGGTTTGGAGCACACCCCTTGCCGGGCAAAAGGGTCATGCCCCTTTGGGGGTCCAAAAATTTTTCAAAAGACTCCCCGGGGTCGGGGACTGTTGCTGAAGAAGGCTCGATTTCTGGGGGGTTCGAAACTTCCCCCAAACCCCCGCACCCTGCATCGTCCCGCCTGGCTGCTTTTTGCAGGGGTTCAGCCCCCCCTCCCCGTCAACCGCCCATTGGGGAAGTGGCAAACGTTTGGAAATTTCCCCCCCAAAAAAGGCTCCAGCGTTTGTGGGGGGCAGCGAAAAGCCTTTAAACGATTTTCAATTAAAAAATGGCCTGAAAGCAGGGGGTTTGCAAACCTGGGGGTGTTGAGCCCCCGAGAGGGAGGAGGGGGAAAAAAGCTCTGCCCCCTCCTTCCCAAGTTTGAAAAACCCCACCAAAGGGGCCCGTGCGGACAATGCCCTTGTCAGAATGACCATTGGGGGGGATCTTAGTTCTGGAACGATCGTTGGAAACTCTAAAACCTTCAGGCCCCGCCAGCGGGGGAGGAGGAGAGGGGACACAGATGCAGATTTAAAAAACCTTTCTCTTTCCCCCCCAAATCCAAAAGGGGCCCGACATTTTCCCTCAATTTTATCGGTTTTCATTAGGCAGGGGGTTCAGGGTCCAGAGCTATGAAAAAGGGGGACCCCCTCAGCTCTCAGGGTGCTCATTGGGGCAAGTCAGGGTGTGTTGAAGCTTTTGGCCGGAGGAAGGGGAGGAGTGGAAAGGTATTTAAAACCCGACCCCCTCCCTTGGGAAAAGGGGTTTTGGCGTGAATTTGGGCAGATGGGAAATTGAGTTTGCTAGTCCCCCCTCAACCCAGGGTTTTGGGAAACCAAGGCCCAATTCTACTTAAAGTGCTTGGAGGCCCCATTTCCTCCAACAGACCCTGCATTAAGGCCAATAAAAATTGAACAATTTTTTACTGGGGGGCCCAAACCCCCCTTTGGGACCCCCGGGGTTACAAAAAAAAAAAAAAAAAAACCTCGGCATTTTCCTTTCCCAAACCCCCCCCAAAATAGGGGTAAAATGCGGGAAAAGGGAGCCCTTTGCTGATTGTCAAGGGAAAACCATCCTTTTGCGTTGTTTAAAGGTTCTTCAAATGCCCAGGGGTTGGGAAAAACGTAGGGGGACGTGACAGCATAGAGTGCCAAGTAGCCTTTGGGGGCAGCGCAGGAAAGGGGTGGCAAAAGCCAAAATGGGTGACCTCTGGCAATCTTTATTTACCACCTCACCAACGCATGTTTTTGCGGGGCCAAACAGATCCAAAAAACCCAGAGACCAGCTTAAGATCATGGTGCCCGACTATCTCGTCTCAAAAAAGATGTTTTTGTAGTTTTCCCGGACCCAATAGGTTTCGGGGTACCCAAAAATGGAGGGAAATTGGGGCCCGAGTGGCTGGCCAACCCCTTTAGAGGTGTTGTCCTCCCCCAGCAGCCAGGGTAAACTGAGGGACATTCAGACACCGGAGGATCTTTACAAAAAAACGCATCCGGCCCTTTCCACGATAATTTTGGATGTTTGATTTTCCATAAAAAAATGAATCAGGCGGGTTTCTCTGATATTTTTGGGGCCCCAATTCCCGGGAGGTCCCCGATTTGTTTTCCCGGTTTAAATTTATTTTTCCTCTCCAAAAAAAAAATGGCCTTTTTGAAAAACTTATTTTTAAAATGTCATTTCTTCTGCAATTTTTATTCCCCAATTCCCAACAGTTTCATTTTCCCTGGTTTTGCTGTAGGAGAAAAAAAGGGGACACCAAGGTTTTCAGGGAAAAAAAAAAATATTCCATTTACCCCATTTTAAAACTTTAAATTTTTCACATTGTCAATTTTTTTGGGGCCCATGTTGCCTCAAAAAATTTTTAACAGTGGTGAGAATTCATATTTTTTTTTTTTTTGGGGTCATTTTGATGTGAGATACAGCAAAAATCATTTTCCTTTTTGGAAACGAAATGGGGGCCTTTTTAATGGAATTTCCCCCTTTCAAAATTTTTTAAAACAGGGGCCCTGAGAAGTCTTTTTTATTTTTTTTTTGGGGGTCATGGGGCTTTGAAAATGGAGCAATACTACGGGTTTTTATTCAAAAAATTTTTTGTTTCTAATAAGACATTTTGTTCTTCACAATTGTAAAAAGTGGCTCGGGGGTTTTCTTGTTTTAAAATTTTTTTGGGGGCATTTTGCTGGACAGGCCCAGCTTTACTACAGATCCTATTAAAAAAAAATTTTGTTTCTAAAGACATTTGTTCTTCCCAATGGTAAAGAGTGGCTAAAGGGTGGGGGCTGCTGTCGAAACAAAAAGGTAGGACACTAAAAAAGGGAACCCCATATTCAAAATGACTTTTTTTTTTGCAAGATCTTTAACTTTGCTTCTTTTCCCTTTATTGAGAAAAACCCATTTAATAAAAATTTAAAAAAGAGAAACAAAGACATGTGGGATTCCATCCGTTTTTAAAAAAAATTTTTTTCTAGAATTAAAATTTGCATGAAAAAAAAATAGCTGTTAAAAAATTCCTCTGAATTTTTACAAGGGAGGTACAGGAAAACTTGACCAAAATGTAGGTTTAAATTAGGGACTTGGAGTAGGGAAACCCGGCGGGAAAAACAAAGTACAGGGGACCTTTTTCCTCCGGGCACGTTGAGAAAAAAGAGAAAAAAAATCCCAAAGATAAAGGGAAACCTGGGTGTAAACAGGAGCTTTTAACCCCAGTTTTTCCCAAGTGAAGTAAATTTGGGGTCCACCCCTCTTTGGAGGGGCAAGCGTAACGGGTATTGACTGTGTCCCGGAGGAAGGCTGGAGTTCTCACCTTCCGCTTCCGCACCCCTCCCTTCACAGACAGTTTTTCGTTGCTGCTTCATCAGGGCTTTTAAACCTGCGTTTTTAATAGATGCGGCCCCCAGCCGGGGGCTCTAAACCCGCACCCACTTTAACCCCGGGCCCCGGGGTCGGGCTGTGGCCCGGCAGGTTTAGCAATTTTCCAGTAAAAACTAAAATGGGGGTTTTGAAAGGGACTCCTTTTTCCGGAAATTTTTTTTTAAATCTGGGGGTTATGCTTTTTTGGGGCTCTTCTGTGGCCCATGCCCAGAAATAGTCAATGTCCAGGGGAAACAAAAAATTGGGGGTTTGGAAAGATTTCCTTTTTTTTCCGGCATTTTTTAAATTCGGGGGGTTATGAAAGGTTTGGGGCTTTTGCTGGGCCCAAAACAGGCTAGTCAATGTCCAGTGAAACTAAAAGGGTTTGGTTTAAAGACCCCTTTTTTTCCGGGCACTTTAAAAAAAAAATTCTGGGGGTCAGAAAGGTTTTGGGGTCTTTGCTGCGTTCCGGGGCGGGGAATTCAAATGTCCGGGTTCAAGAAAATTTAAAGTTTTTAAAATCATACTGTTTTTCGGGCACTTTTTAATTTGTGGGTGATGCATTTTTTTAAAGGGGTCGGCTGGGGGTACAACAGGGATGGGAAAAATGGTGTGTTTTATTTATTTTAGGGCTTTTAAAACCCTAATTTGGTTGCCTAAGATGGTTGCACGCCCATTTGACTGTTGGGGGTTTTTAAATTTCCCAGTTCCCCCAGCCCTTTTTTGGGGTGTAAGAATGAAGGGGTTTTTGTTTCCCCCCTTAGATTTAATGGTCATCGCTCTTTAATCAAACTGTTTCACAAACCGAAAAACCTTATCGTTGGGGGGCCGGACAAATCGCCCGATGTCGAAAACCCAAAAAGTAATCGCCCCCTAACATTTGGTTTTTTTTTTCGTCACTGCGTCCTCACCCACCGGTTTAAAAATTTTTCCCCGGGGCTGACCTTAACAACATGACCTCCCTTTCCCCAACTCTCCACATCATATTTTTGCCCCCCCTACTGAAAGGGAAGCAGGCGATTTTCCCCATTTTCCCTCATAGTAGCTGTGACTGCTTTTCCTCAAATTGTTCATCCTCGCTATATAGGGGGCGTTTAAACCCAGAACCACAAAAGAACCCTCTGGCTAAAGGGAAACCCCGGATGGGACAGGGGGCGGGCCTGGGACAGGTAAAGGGCCCCGCTGACCTGCCCCCCGGGCCTTCCCAAAACTAAGGGTTTGGGGTTCGGGTTCCCCCGACTCTTGGCTGGGGTGTCAAATGCCCACCCTGGGGGGGAAGGGGAAAGACCTAGTAAACCCAAATCAAAAAACCCTTTGGGGTTTGCAAACAACCCCAGGGCCACTAATGACGCGGCAGTTGTGACCTAAACCGAGGCCCCCTGTTGCGACGCCCCCCTTGCTCGGCGGCGACCGGGGCCCCTGTTCCGGGAAATTGTTTTGTCCCAATGAACTCGCATTTTGAGAGCCCCCCCCCACCTCTCTGTCTGACATTTTGGTTTGTTCTAAAAAGTACAGACACGTTTGATGAGGATATCTGTTTTATGTTTAAAATTAAACACCCCGGGTTTTTTGACCCCCAAATAAACCCCGGGTAAAAAGTTTGGGTTAAACCCCTTGGGAATAAAAAATTGCGCTCCACAAACGGCCAGGAAAAATTTATTTGGGTTTGTGTCTTTTAAAAAAAAACGCTGTGTGTTTTTTTTAAAAAGTAAAAGCACAAACAGGCTTAATTAACCTTCGGACATGAATTTTGGGTTTCGGAAAAAAGTATATATTTTTTGGGGGTTGAAAAAAAACGGTTTTTTTTTGTCGCACACCAGCAAAACAAAGTTAATAAACCCCGGATGGGAAATTGCGCCAAAGGGAAATTGGGCCACCCCGAAACTAGTAGCCCTTTTTTGCGTGTTTCAATTGGTGTTTTTTAAGCCAAAACAAAAGAAAATACAGTTGTAATTAACCTTTTCTTGTGAATTTGGCTAAGGAAAAAAATTTTTAAATTTTGGCGTTTTAAAAAAACGGTTTCTTGGGGGCAAAACACCCGCCCCAAAAAAACGCTTAATTAACCCCTGGTTTTTAAATTTTCGCCAAAGAATTGAGCCGCCAAAATAGTAGCTTGTTAAAAGGGGTTTCAAATTTTGTGTTTTTTAAAGCCACACAACAAGAGATACCAGTTTTTAATTTTCCCTTTGGGTTGTGAAATTTTGGGGCCTACAGGGAAAAAATTTTTATATTTTGGGGGTTGAAAAAAAAACGGTTTTTTTTGTCCCGAAAAACCCGCAAAAAAAACGCTTAATTAACCCCTGGATTAAAAATTTCGCCCAAAAAATTTAGCCCCACAAAAAACAGCTTTGTGCGTGTTACCCAAATTTCGTTTTTTTTCTTTCGCCCCCCCAACAAGGATACAGTTTTTAAAATTTAAACCTTTTGCTTGTGAATTAGGTACAGGAAAAAAAAATTTTGTATTTTTGGCGTTAAAAAAAACGGTTTTTTTTGTCAGCACACCAGCAAAAAAAAGCTTAAACAACCCCGGATGTTTAAAATTTCCCAAAGAATTTAGGGGAAAAAAAATAGTTTGCTTTGTTTGCGTGTTTTCCCTTTTAAATGTTTTTACCCCCACAACAAAAGATACAGTTGTAATTAACCTTTGGGTTTGTGAATTTTGGGGTACAGGAAAAATTTATATATTTTGGCCCTTTTAAAAAGCGGTTTCTTGGGTTCAGCACCCACAAAACAACGCTTAATTTACCTTCCCCGGGTGTAAAATTTTGCCAAAGAAATTTGAGCCCACAAAAAAAAATGCCCTTTGTTGCGTGTTACAAAAATGCGGTTTTTTTTTACGCCAAAACAACAAGAGGTTTAAATTGTAAATTAACCTTTTTCTTGTGAATTAGGGTACAGAAAAAATTCATATATTTTGGCTTTTTAAAAAAGGGCGGTTTTTTTGGGGTCAGGGCCCCAGCAAAACAAGCTTAATTAACCCCTGGATGTAAATTGCGCCAAAGAATTGAACCCACACAAAAAAGTAAATTTGTGCGTGTTAAAATTTCGTTTTTTCTACGCCCCACAAAAAGAGGGTTTCAGTTTAATTAACCCCTTTTCTTGTGAATTAGGCTCAGGAAAAATTTTTTAAAATTTTGGCTTGAAAAAAAACGGTTTATTTTTGTCAGCACCCAGCAAAACAACCTTAATTAACCCCCGGATGTAAATTGCGCCAAAGAATGGGCCGCACAAAATAGTTCTTTGTAAGGGGTTTTTCAATTGCCTGGTTTTCTACGCCACACAACAAAAAAAAACAGTTGTAATTAACCTTTGCTTTGGGGAATTAGGTACAGGGAAAAAAAAAATATTTTTTGGGTTTTAAAAAAAAAAAACCCGGGTTTTTTGGGTCACACAACCCGCAAAACAACGGTTTAAATTAAAACCCCCGGATGTTAAAAAATCCCACTTGGGTTATTTTAATTTTATATGCAGGGTTTTCGTTTTTTTGGCCGCAAAAACCTGGGAATTTTAGATCCAATACCCCCCAAAAAAATTAAAAAAATAGAAAATTAAGAAAAATCCCCTGGACAAGCTGAGGGGCACCCACAGAAAAACGCTTTATAAAAATCAATTCTTCAGTTTAAAAGCTATTTTTGCCCGGCCAAGCACCTTCCCTATGGCACAGTAGAGGAAAAGGGGCCTCCCCACATCGCGCCCCGGGCCTTTAAAAAAGTTTCGGTGTTCACAAAATCCCGCCCGGGCTCGATTGGCTTTTAAACCCCCTGCAAATGTCATGCAGGGCTAAAGCCCTTCTTCCTCCCGAGTTGCTTTGCCCATTTAAGCCCCATGTGCTCGCAGCCCTTTTATCTCAAAAGCACACTTCCCTTCCCACCAAGTACCCCCAAGTTCGAAATTCGTTCCGAAAACCCAAGTTTTTCCCGAAATTCTAAACGAACCCCCCTTCGTTTGAATCAATTCGGCCCCTCTTTTTAGTTTTTACATTATTTTCTCTTTAAACCCACTTTATGAAAATTTGTTTTTTCTATTACACAAAAAATTAGCCTTTTTTCTTTCAAATTTTATTTATCTTTTTCCCCTATATACCTCCCTAATTTTTTTGCCAGCCACTTCCCCCCCCATTTTTCAAAAACCATAATTTTTAAAATACCTCCTTCTCACTTTATTTCCTATTTTTTTTTATACTAACTTGATCCTGTTTTCTAACCTTTTATTTCTCCTTTTTCCCCCTTTTCTCAAATTCTGCAAATTTTATTGGTTTCCCCATCTTTCCCTTTTTTGTCACTTATCCTTTTTTCACATTCCCCTCTCCCGGCCCTGGAATTTTAAAGGCCTTTCCCTGGCTGAAACATTTGGGGCGGGGGAAAACGTAGACCACAATTTTTTCATAAAATTGGGACTTAAAAAATTGCTGATATTTTTTCTGTAATTTTTGTGATTTTTAAAAAATTTTCATTGGATCACAAACCCAAAAGGAGTGGGCCGGGATTTTTTTTCACAATTTGGGCTACAGCCATTGGGGCCCTTTCCCCTCGAACCCGACAAATTTTTAATTTTTTCGGCCCCCATTCCAATTACTTTTTTCGACACAGCATGGGAAAGTATAAAATTTCAGAAGGATGTTAAATTTCTTACTAAGTTTTAAAAAAAATGTAAAAATAGCCATCCCCTTTAAAAGGGGTTTAAAAAAAAAAATAGAAAAAAAAACATAAGGAAATGTTGAAAAAATAAATAAAATAATTAAATAAAAATAAATACTAATTTAAAGGGAAAAAATTGTGCAAAAATATTTTCGCAAAAAAATAGGGGGCCTTTGATTTAACCCAAAGGGAAAAGTAAAAAAACCAACATTAAAAAAAAAAAAACATTGAAAAAACTTTTTTTTCGTTATCCTGCAAAAAAGAAATGTAAAAAATATTTGCAGTATGTAAACTCAAACTTTACGCCTAAAAATACAATTTCTCCAACGTAAATCAGGTCCTTATGCAACTGTGTCACTACAAAAATAGGAAGATTTATGATTGGGGGGGTTTAGATTCAGGGAGAAAAAAAAATGAAATATTTAGGGTGGTTATTAAAGGGGAAACCCGTCAAATTTTAAAGCCCCCTTGTGAGGACAGAACAAGGTGTGGTTTTGACCTTATTTCCAGTGCTGGTCCCATTTTGGGAAGATGCTGGGAATTTTTAGAGCATTTACCCCTAAATTTTTTCCATGGGGTAGGGGTTGCCCCGCCCCCACACAGGGGTGGCCCCCCCACCGGGGTGGCAGTTTTTCACATGTTTTAAACCCATTCAAAGTAAATTTGGTTTATCGTTGAGGTGGGCGGGGGCCCAGCCTTTAAATGGGGGGGGTTTGAAAAAAAATGAGGGTTTTTTAATGACTCTTTGAATGACTTTTTCTGGCTTGAAAAACTTCAGTTTAGCATTAAATACACGGGAAAAATGAGTTTTTTCAGAAAGGGGCACAGTGCTGGAAAAAAAGCAGGTCTGAAACTGGGTTGTGCTGTCCTCAGCAAGGGGGGGATTTAAACCTTTTGTGACAAGGGTTCCCCTTTTTGGGGCCCTTTTTACCTGGTGCTTTTAAAGGGGTTAAAAAATAGTTTTCTACAACTCTGATAAACAAGAATAATACTATGGAACCGGGGAAAACCCGGGTATTGATTTTAATGAAGTGTGTTTTTAAGGAACATTTTAAAAAAGGGGCCCCAAATTTTTCAAGGGGAAAAAGTTTTTTTAAACCTAAAATCCAAATCCCCGTTTTTCTTTTTAAGTTTCATAAAACGCCCATGTTCATTAAGCCATTTGGTTTTCTGGTACACTTGTAAAGCTTTTTGCGGTTATTTAATAACTCAATATTCATTTATCACAGTCAATTTCAAAACCATTCATCCCCAAAAATTTTGTTAAAATTACTAGGGGGCTTTCGTTTTTTTTAAATAAAATTTTTACTTTGAAAACGGGAACTTCAGTTTGGGTCAGTTCAAATTAATTTTGGTCACCACACCAATATGGAGTTAGGGTTTTTAGGGTGTTCTAATGGGTTGACTTATTGGCTGGGCAAAGTGGTGCTGATGTTGCGCCTAAATTTTTAAATTCTAATTTTAATTTTTGTCCAATTTAATTTTTGGTTTCCCTTTTCCCACGGCCCAGTGTTATAGTCAGTAGAAGTGAAGTCAGATGTCCCGTTAGACATTACTTTCAGTTACTGTAACATTGGGCCTATGGTGAAGTAGATGACAGTTACATGATATGTGATATCTGATATCACTTTTGGTTACTATAGTCTTGGACCTACTGAAAAGAACTGAAAGTGACGTCGGACAAGCTATTGGACCAAAAATTAGGCCGCAATGATAGCAGTAGATTGGTGGACCACTAAGTTAGCCCACTAAAGCCTTTTAAGCAACCCTAATTTAAAATTTGGATTATGGTTATAATTAAGGATAGGTATAGGATAGGAGAAAAAAATCACGTTTGGCATATCCCGAACCCATTTTTTTTCTCAAGTTCTGTAAAGCCTGTGTCGAACTAAACAGGGTCCAACTTGATTATTACTCTACATTACAAAAGAACATCTGGGGGGGCATGCTTTTTTTTTTCGCAAGAGACTGGTTGTGCCAAGAAACCCTCTGTTCCCTGATAAAACCTTAAATATAGACATATGGAAGGGCTTTCTCATTATGTTAAAGGAGTATTTCCATTTCATTGATTAGCTCCCAACATGTAGGCAAAAGTAAATAAAGACTATTACCAAATACATTGCTTTTCTGATGTTGCTTCCCTTCAAAGTTAGGAGAAGATGCTTTTTTTATACAAGCTTGTCACGAGTGGTCCCGCAGCCCCTCGCCCGGGCTGCGGGCGCACTCGTGCTGCCGCCCGTCGGGTCCCGGCGGCGACTGCCGGTCCCACGGGTCGGGTCCCGGCTTCCCCCTTACCTGACTGCGCTCCGCGTCTCCGTCCTCCTGGCCAGCTGGTTTGCGCATGCCCGCGACTTAGGCGCGCGCGCGCCGGATCTCGGGGATTTAAAGGGCCGTACGCCCATTATTGGTAAAGGCTGGCAGGTGACCCCATTTAACCTCCTTCTTTCCGGGTCACCTTTGCGGATCTTTTGTGCCGTACTGCCTTTAGAGAAAAACGTCTTCTGCCTCAATAGCCTGTCTTCCGTGTACCGAATTTTTTACGTCCTGTTTCTCGACCCCGAACCCTTGCCGCCCGCCCTGACCTCCTGCCTGTCCCCCCCACTTTTCCTACGTCTCACGATTTTTGTACCACGCACTGCCTTGGGTGCCACCGCAAGCAAGTCACACCAGTGGGGCGACCTGGTAGTTCTCCGCCGCAGCAAGTCATCCCGCTTTGCGGCGGGGTCTGGTGAAAACTGGGTTCTACTTAGATTCGCCCCCTGGTACGGCTTACACCATCGCTTGCGGTGTCCAGTGGATCCACTACAGCACCCGCTACGTAAAATCCGGCAGGATCCCCCAAGGTTTCCCTT
>JAODAL010035446.1:0-42940 GCA_025379985.1 Phyllomedusa bahiana | reverse complement strand
CCCCCCAAAGATTTTTTTATACCGGGATTTTTCTAGAAAAAGGGGGCCCCTTACGTCTTGAGGAAACAAAGTTTCTACATAAACATAAAAGGGGATTTTTTTACGTAAGGCAGTGAACTAGGGAATTCTCTGCCAGAGGGACTTGTCATGGTGATTCAATAACCGAGTTAAAAAAAAGGGTTTGGATCATTTCTGGACGTAATAAATAAAAGTTACGTGACTGGGATTCAGGAGGGGGGTCATTGATCCAGGGATTTTCTGATTGCCAGATTGGATCGGGAAGGAATTTTTCCCTAAAAGAGGACTTTGGCTTCTACCTTTGGGGTTTTTTTGCCTTCCTCTGGATAACACCTTAGCAAAAAGGCTGAACAGATGGAGACTTGCTTTTTTTCCCTTACAAACTATGAAACTATGAAAATTTTTGAAAGGGGTTTTCCATTGAGTGATCCTAGAAATAATAGTGGGTACTTTATCATGATTTTTTTAATGGTCTACTTTGCTACTGTCCTTTGGCCACCTTGTTCCATGCCAATGGCATGTATTGGGCATCGGTAAGGTTCCAGAGTTACATTGTGCTTCCCACCTATCTCCTCTTTGAAGAATAATCTGGAGGGCTGGGCCTTTTTTGGCATTTCCCCGGTGTCTCATCAATACTTGTATTGGATATTTACATTGATTAAACCCCCCCACAAAAGTGCTGGGCAGGGGGACCCAAAAATTCACCGGTACTCAAAATACCCCTTTCCCCCTTTTTGCGTAACAAATGTAGACCCTTCCATAGACTTACATTGGCATTTTAGGTCTCCGGTTTCTTGAAAACGATTTTGTTAGTTCTGCTAGTAATAGGGAAAAATGCCCCCGTTTTTCAGGTCTCCGGTTTACTCAAAACCCACCAATACTGCCACCAGCAAAATGGCAGCCCGGAGGGACTTGGGACCTTCACGCAATTGACAAAAAACATACACAAAAAACCAACCTTCCCAACACAAAAGGTCAAGATCCTATATGCCCCTGCGTGAAATTACAGTCAGAACCCGGAAACTGGTTTAAATTTTTCATGAGTATGATGAGCGATTACGTTGACTATCGTCTCTTGTCGATAGTCGATATTGGCAAATTTTCAATAAAATATCCGAAGCAATAAATAATTTTTCGCCCATGACCCTTAAAGTCTATGGGAGGGAACACACCTTATTTTACACCCAAAAAAGGGGTGGAGAACTGGAATTAACATCCCCAAAAGTAAAATGGTTACTGCTACATCTTAGGCAACACACTTAGGTTATAAAATCCACAGAAAAAAAAAGTCACACACCATTCACTATCCCTGTCTTGTACCACAGCATGACCCTTAAACCTGCATGACCCACAAATTAAAAAGTGCCAGAAGGCAGTATGATTTGAACCATCATTTTACTTGAACTGGACATTGAATATCCCTGTCCTGGAACGCAGCATGAGCCCCAAACCTGCATGACCCCAGATTAAAAAGTGCTGGAAAAAGGAGTCTTTCAACCACCATTTTAGTTGAACTGGACATTGACTATACCTGTCCTGGACTGCAGTATGACCGGAAATAGGAGTCTTTGAACCACCATTTTAGTTGAACTGGACATTGACTATATCTGTCCTGTACCGCAGAATGACCATTAAACCTGTCTGACCCACAGATTAAAAAGTGCCGGAAATAGGAGTCTTTCAACCACCATTTTAGTTTCACTGGACATTGACTATACCTGTCCTGTACCACAGCATGACCCCTAAACCTGTTTGACCCACAGATCACAAAGTGGCACTATGCTATTTTGTACAGTGACTGTCATTTAGTATATTTTTTGGTAACTGACATTTGTTTACAGAATTTATTTAGGGAAGTTTTATTTATAGTTTTACATTATTATCATTTTGCTTTTTTTTCAAGTGTGATAACATACAACATACACCCCTCCCTGCAGTTTTTAAATGTATTTTTTACACGTGTAGATGTGTTAATTCGTCCACACACCCCATAAGTAATAAAAATGTCCTAATCATCCCCAAAACACTTCTTAGTTGAGAAGACATTTGCCCTCCTGGCTTCTGAGAGTGATTCAGCCAATCAATTCAATGGTTTAATTTTTCCTCCAAATCCTTCTTCAGTGATTAGGGACAGACTCCCCTGGAGATCAAATGATGCGACCCCATAGTGACTCCAGCCCCAGAAAATTTTAAGCCTCAAATTGTGCAATTTGTGTCCAGCCCTGGAGCCCTTTTTGACACTACATAACCTCACAGAAATCACCTTTTTCAAAATCTGAGGTGCCTCTATCAACAAAGCTGGACTGGGCAAAAGTGAAAAAATACGTATCTGAAATGAATACGGAATAAAAGGTATTTTTGGCACCTATCAATTCAACTGTGGTGACTACACAATTGCTGGATTCAAATTTAACTGCAAGGTGGCTCTATCAACAAATCTGGACTGGGCAAAAGTGCAAAAAACACGTATCTGAAATGTATACGGATAATAAAAGGTATTTTTGGCACCTATCAATTCAACTGTGGTGACTACACAATTGCTGGATTCAAATTTAACTGCAAGGTGGCTCTATCAACAAAGCTGGACTGGGCAAAAGTGCAAAAAACACGTATCTGAAATGTATACAGATAATAAAAGGTATTTTTGGCACCTATCAACCTGTGGTGACTACAAAATTGCTGGATTCAAATTTAACTGCAAGGTGGCTCTATCAACAAAGCTGGACTGGGCAAAAGTGAAAAAACACGTATCTGAAATGTATACGGATAATAAAAGGTATTTTTGGCACCTATCAATTCACCTGTGGTGACTACACAATTGCTGGATTCAAATTTAACTGCAAGGTGGCTCTATCAACAAAGCTGGACTGGGCAAAAGTGCAAAAAACACGTATCTGAAATGTATACGGATAATAAAAGGTATTTTTGGCACCTATCAACCTGTGGTGACTACAAAATTGCTGGATTCAAATTTAACTGCAAGGTACCTCTATCAACAAAGCTGGACTGGGCAAAATTGAAAAAGAACACCTATCTGAAATGTATACTGATAATAAAAGTGGAGTTTTGCACCTAACAAATAGACCTGCAGTTACTAGAAAAGATCTGTATCCTAATATAAGTTCAGGCTGCCCAATATCCAAGTAATATTTCAACAGTAAACTGTTAATAATAAAGCTATTGCAATGCAATGTCTACACTAAGTCTGGGTGCACAATATCCAGTATTCTTTAAAGAGCTTGTCTGTGTTCGCCCGCGGTGTGTGTGTCCCCGCTCCCCCCCACCCCCCGTGACATTACAGCGGTAGATGCTCCTTTAAAATTCTCTGCCTAACTACCTAAAATCTGCAAATCTCTGATCTAACTAAGTTCTAAGGATCACAGCTAAAAGTAGAGCTGTCTCAGTGAACAAATAGAATAATTTCGCTGAGCTGTTTGCACAGAGGCAGAGCGCACGTCCTACTGCTTTGAGATACTGACACACACTGATCAGAACAGGAAGGGCTGTTCTATGTAAAACGAGGTCATGTGATTTTTCCAGCCAATCGCAACCATACACATCCCAGTCATGACGTCGCACACACATCTCACCCTGCTCTATTTTGTAAGCTGATTTGCTGGTCGCCAAAATGACAGAAAGCGCCGAAAATGGCGCGATCTTAATAGATGATGCACAGACTTTAACCTAAATTATCGCGTGATCTAAAAAAATCCGATCAACATAAATACCGTGCCGATTTCAACTGTGTCGATAATAATCGCTCAACACTACTCATGAGGACATGGGGCTCATCTCATTTAATTGGTTTCATTTAAACTTGAGCCTTGTATAGGTGAATATGACAAAAGGGTGAAATATGTGTTAAGGGGTTACAGTAAAATACCCGTTTCTATCTACTACTCATGCGCTAGAAAATCTTCAGAAAGAGAATGGTGTCATAATAAAAAGCTATCAATCAATTCTGTTAATTTGGAGCTATCAAAATGATGAGAAATGTCCTTCTACTCTTAGAATGTCCTTTCCATGCAGACAAATGAAATGCAAAATCTGGATTTGTTCAGACTTCTGTGTCAGAAATAAGTAGATGATCTGTTTTCTCCAGCAAAGGACCTAATGATCTACCCAAATTATCTGTCTGTGCAAAATATAAGTTCTGAACCTTTCTAGAACATGGCCGGTCCGAGTCACCTAAAGCAGCAGAGTCCCAATTATGTGTACAAGTCTTCCAAACACACAAGACATATTCAAGCTCAGTGTCCCAGATAGCAAAGAGGCTCAGTGTGGATGAGGGCTTATGTATTTATAAGATAGTTGGTCCTAGGACACTGGACAGAAAATAATGTGCCCTGCTGGAAAGCATGATGACAATAACAACTGAGTACCCCGAGTGACTTGTCATTAACTAATATTAATTTAATTTATAGTTTTCCCATAATGCAGCTGTCCAACTGAAATACATAATCAGAAAATTAATGTTGCCTTGTTAGAGGCCTTTGACAATATCTGCCGGGAACTGGACAATGGAGCAAATCTTACTAATAGACATTGTTGGCTATGATGGTGCTAAGTCTTAAGAAAATAGGTACTTTTGGCTCTTCATTTCCAGTGCAGCAAATCAATGTTACCCGAATTCTTTCATCAACTCTTTAACCAAATCAAGGTTGCACTGGGCTTCACTCAGCCCACCAAAGGGTATGTAACAGGGTCTACCATACGCAGTCTATCCACTACATAGAAGGTGGTAGTGGGCTACTAATTGCAGCTGACACCTGTCGCTAACAACAGGGAATGGAGCCAGATCCGATTCCTGCTGTTTAACCATTTAGATGCCTCGGCAATCATGGCTGCGGCATCTAAATGAATGATAAATGGTGCTGTGCACAATTTCTCCTTCTGTTTGGTGTCCCGATAGTGAATGTACGGGGTGCTGATCGCTAACCAAGGCAACTGGAAGCCTAATGAAAACGCCCATAGCCACCATGATAAGAGTTCTATAACTTCCTGCCCAAGGCAGGAAGTGATAGAACCAGGAAGTGATAGAACCAGGAAGTGATAGAACCACCATCTTTGTACACTCTTCTGCATTGTTAAACTCCTTAAGAATGCCTTGCATTTTTTTTTGGTTGACGTTCATTTTTTCATCCTCGCACCGCAATCCCGTCACAGAGCTCATTAGCGACCCTGAGACATGCTCATACGTCAAGGGTCATTAAGGGTTAAACAATGCAGAATGGTGTATAAGCAATCACGCCCCTTAGAGGTCAAGTACTATAGGGGAACTAAGTTTCGCTGCCTTAGGGCATTCCATGGTCAATGGTCATATGTCTAAGTGGATGGAAAAATAAAAAAGTAATGGGTCTTGGAAGGCAGGGAATAAAAAGCAAAGAACCAAAAAAATCATGACCGGCTAGAAGTGGTTAAATTAAATTATCCTTATACTTGAAAAATGATCCTATACTGTCAATGCCAACAATACTCTAACCTTAGTAGTGTAACCGATGATCTAACCTCAATAATGTACAATTAGTGTAGACTTGCACACTGTTTTACAGTGCCAGACACCGGTGGTAATTCTCCCAACCCACCATTACTAATAGTCCAAATAAATAATAGTCGGCACACCACTTGTTATGGGGAAAAAATATTTGACTTTATTCAATACTCCAAGTGATGTAAATTGCACCATTAGCTGGAAATTGTGATGATGACAACCATTTATGTATATAGCAGATGTGGCAATGGTAGCAGTTTCGGTGAACAGCACCTTCTTCAGGACTGAAATTCTATTAAAGCAAGTATCCCTCTAGAAGTTATACTCTTGGACCAGTGGTTAGGAAAAATAGACCAATGATGGTTCTGTGAAGGGAATGCCACCTGCTCGAGGAGGTCCGTATGGTATATGTATGGTGTATTTGAATTTACCAAATATATAAGATAATTATACGTTAAAGATATATTTATAGATGCAGTCTCAATATTACACAATCTATTTCTTCTCTTGACCAACGTCTGGTAGGGTTTGCTGGTAGAAGTAAAGTGATCATGGATATCATGGATGGGGCTTCGATGTCCTATTGATGGCAATGTTCTTTCCTCATTAGATTTTGCCTTACATTCATGTGAGGACGAAACAGTATGATGAAACATTTGGGTGAGAATATACAAACAATGACGGCCCAACTGGAGGACAAGATGGCGAAGATCTCCATGGCCACTGTGTACTTGCCATGTGAACTGAGACTTGCTGGGATGAAGGAAATCCAAACAGTGAGGAAGGCCAACATACTAAATGTAATGTACTTGGCCTCATTGAAGCTGTCGGGAAGTCTCCTAGCCAAGAAGGCTACAATGAAGCTAATAGTGGCCAAGAGACCCAGATACCCCAACATAACCCAGAATGCAACAGGAGACCCCTCATTACAGTTAAGAATGATGACCCTGGATTGGGTCTGGGTGTCATATTCTGGAAATGGAGGAGAGCAGGAAAGCAAAGTCACACAGACCGATACTTGAATGAAAACACAAATCACAATGATGGAGTAGGACCCCTTTACCCCAGTCCATCGCCTTAAACCTGCCCCGGGCTTGGTGGCTTTGAAAGCAATGACAACTGTTATGGTTTTGGCCAAAACACAAGAGATGCAGAAAGTAAAAGCCAAGCCAAATGCCACCTGACGCAGCAGGCACTTCTCAGGGTACGGGAACCCAATGAAAGCTAAGGAACTGAGGAAGCACAAAAACAAGGAGATGAGGAGAAGACAACTGAGGGACCAGTTATTGGCTCGTACTATCGGTGTCATCTTGTACCGAATAAAGACTACAAGAATTCCAATAGGGACAAGAGAAGAAATAATAGACAGGGTTGCCAGGTTTATACCCATGGCTTCATCATAGGAGAGAAATTCAATGGATCTCGGTAAGCACGTGTCCTGTTGGATGTTAGGCCAAGTGTCCCATGAGCATTTCTGGCATTCCACAGCATCTAGAGAAGAACATTGGAGTCAGAGTTTCTCTAAATTTCATATATAGAATCCTTGATACCTTCTGATGGTGTTTATGGTACCTGTCTCATTTGCAATCTCTCCCGGTGGGCACTGGACACACTCGAAGCAGCACATGGGCTTTCCTGGAATTGATGCTTTTCGGGATCCTAAAGGACAACTTGGACTGCATTTTGATTGAGGAATCTAAAAAAATTGTAATATAAAGTAAACACATTGTAAACTGGAGAACCGAAAACTAAAGACCTACATGCAAAGCCTAACACATCACCTGCACATTTCTGAACCTAATCCATAATAAGGAGTAGGAGGTCACTTTGGGGACCAGTGGTGGGTGGGGGTGGGAATCATGGATTAAAGAAAGTAAGATATTCAAAGGATGAAGAAAGGATTCAGGAGAGGAGTCAGGGAACAAATATGTGGTATGATGGTCATCTTGCCCTGCACTGAGAACTGCACATGTGTTTACGGGAGACAAACGTGAAATAAGAGTTATAAAAATGAACGCGATAAAAAGTGGGGAAAGGGAAATGCAACAGGGAACAATCATTGTCCCTTAATCAGCTTTTGTGCCTAACATTAAAGGGGTGTTCCTACCATATGGATAGGCCATCAAAGTCTGATAGGTCCAGGTCCCACCTCCGAGTGCAACTGAACACGGTTCCTGGCTGTACTGGGAACTCCTGTTCTGAGACGACATTTTCAGGGGCCTTTTCTAAAAGGGGTTTCGCCAGGATCTAATGTTGACGTAGGATCCTCCAAAATGGGGGATTTAATCACTTTTCTAAATATATGTGATTAAAAAAAGTGTAGCCTGTGAGAGCTGCAGCTTTGCTTAGATGCCCTTAGTGTCCTGACTGTTTCCATTAGCTATGACCAGGAGCTGATCTGGCCATGCTTGTGTTGTTAGCACTTCTTATCTGATGGCAGGGCACATAAAGGGAGGGGGAGAACAAAACAAAGCCTGTGTCTGCTGTATAGAGAATCTGCTGGTTGTAATGTAATTATCTGAGTAAATATGCAGACGCTCCCTGCTCAGCCCTCCTCCCTCTCCTCCTGCAGCAGTTCATGAATGCTGCCTGCTTTTATCTTATCTTCTCTTCTGAGCAGATAAGAAAACAAAACCTGTAGAGCTTGTGCAAAATACAGTTCTCCTCTGTGGTTTAGCCAAACAATGTTTGCTCAACTACAGAGACTGAATATCAGCCTCGGGAGTGTGCATGGGAGGTGGTGCGATGACATCATGGAAGAGGCACCTGTTTTTTTAAACATAGAAACAGAATGCCCCTTTTTTCAAGGCTCAAGAGGACAGTTCAGCCTGTTAGATGAGGAAATCACTTATTGGCAAAACCCCTTTAAGATAGGTGTAGGTCCCATTGCTGGTACCTGTATATTTCAGACATTGAATGCATATCCTATGCCATGAAAGTCTATGGTGGGAACAACCCTTTGAAGATAAAGGAAGGAGAGTGCATTCAAAATCTATATCCCTCTTGAGCGAGTTTTCTCCTGCCCTGACTTAAACCCAAAATGACAACCAAAAATTCTTTCAAACACATTTAGTCACGTACAAGAGTCTTTGGCAAGTTAAAATAGGAGGAAATTATTTGTTAGAGTCCACACACTGTAGACATCCTTAAAGGGGTAATCCTTGGTTGTGGATTTTAATTAAAACATCTTTAAAAAACAAGCACTTTGCAATATATGTTCATACAAATGTCTACTGATTTTGAGCTAGCCCTGTTAGTATTACTACATCAGCTTCTCAAATCTCTATAGTAGCAGACCTGTTGATCCTTATCTTACTGGCTGTCAGGTCTGAATGACTCATCACCTTTGAAGACAGGTCAGAGCAGAGAGCCCCTCCCGCACAGAATGCTTCTGGAGTGGAGGGAGGAGGAGGGAGGGGGGAGGGAGGACTCTGGCGTCTGTGTCCGAGCTGCCTGGATTAACCCTGTGTGTCCCTGCTTCCTCCTGCTCTCTACACAGATAGATGTGACAGCAGTGACCCTGTCTGTTAATATAATCATGATGTGTCTTTGGAACTGTGACTATACTAATGCTATAGAGATCAGGCATGTGAATACTTTATGTTCTCCTGTATTAGTGAGACATCCTGAGTATAGTAACACTGCCCTTGTTGTTGCTGGAGATGTGGAGACTTGTAAGCTAAGCAGGGGATATAGGAACACATGCATCCCCTCTGCTCTATTAGCACACAGCTTCATATTCCTCTCTACACTCCTAGATCAGCCCTCTCCTGCAACAGACCTAGGCAGGCACACACAGGGTGAACTCTGAGAGCAAACCCCCTCCCCCCCCTGTATAGAAGTTTAGTAGCTGCCTGTGTGCTGATGGGAGGGGGGAGAGGGAGCAGAACAGACAGACAAGCTAGCACGCCCCTCAGTTCAACTTACCAGGGACACTGACAGGCTGAAAGCTCGTAATGAGACAACTCCTTTAAGTAATCCTTGGGTCTGTGATTTAGAGGTAATCAACAGTCTTTGCTAAAATAACGTAAAGCCCTTTGGGGTCCAATAAAAAATCTGTAACAAGACAATGTCTCCAACTAACAGGTCTCATTTACAGCACTGGCCTTCTCATATCGGGTAGAAATCTTTTAGACTGTAAGGCCTCGTTCCGCTTGTCATTTACAAACTATGTTACAACATTTCCATGTTACAGATTTCTAAATCAGTTGAAATCTTTGTAAACTGTAAGTCCCACGTATTTCTGAAACCTCTTTGCACCCTGTTGTTATGTCCTTTTACTTTTTCTAAAAAGAGGTTGTGTTGAGTTTGGTAAAAATGGACCCTGCAGACCACTTTTGTAGTAACTAAGAAAGCAACACACTGTTTCCCTTCATGGGACATGGAGGCATAAGGACAACTAAAATGGTTCTTTGTATGAAGACCCGGCCAAACAAAACCTTAATGGGGTTTTCTCATCATGCAGGTTCACAGAGCCACAGGCAGACTCATACTTCCTGTTTTGGCTGTGCATAGGTCTATTGCAGTGACTGACACAGTGTCAGACTGGGGTGCCTAGGGCCTATAGGTGGAGTTGACTCTAGGGGTCTACCAGTTGAGCTGTTTCTGAGCCCACCGGTGGAGTTTATTTTAGGGGTCCACCCTACAGCTACTGTAAATGACTGTAGATGCCTCCTATACTCTGCTTCACGATTTTTGCCACTCTTTTTATGTCTTTGTGCCTCTTCTGAGAATGTATATGAAGTTAAAAAACAACTTTAGGTCTGCCATTCTCAGGGGCCCACCGGGGGTTTCCCTATTCCCCTTTGGGCCAGTCCGAGCCTGGACTGACATATTACCTCTGCTGATCCTAGCTATTCCTGTGACAGTGACATGACTGTGGGAGATTTATAAACTGCAGTACACAATGCTACAGAGATCTGAAAGGTGAAGACCTAGTTAGGTAAACAAACTTAATTACTAGAGATTAGACTCTGCAGGGAGTCATGTACCAGGGTCGAACTAACTGACTGATGGCAGCTTGGATTAATCAGATAAGAAACAGAAGAGAGAGAGAGAGATTGGGAACCAGAGAAACTTGTGTACACTTAGAGGAGATAAACTCTTCCTCATCTCCTGACCAAAGCAAAATTAAAAGAGCAATGAATTTGGTAATAGTCTTCATTTATCTTTCCCTACTTGTTAAAAGCTAAATATTTTGGTGAGAAACCCCTTTAAATCTTAGTTTTATTGGATAGAAAGTACAGTAAAACTCTCACCAAATCTCCCACACCTTGACCCCTAAACTACTTGTGTGTTTGATTAAACCTGTTTATAGTATGATATCCTACCTTGGAACTCCACATAATGGCCATGATGTTAATTTTCATTCGAATTCCATCTGGAGAGCTTGAGTCGTAATTTCCTACAATTTTCTGGTCCAGGGAGCCAGTGGAGCTTGGCTGCCAGTTCACAATGTCATAAAGGGCCGGAGGATCCCCATGATCATCAAAAAATATGCGAGTTTTGTCTTTGGTCTGGAAAAGTACAGTCTTAACGTAATGAAGGAGCTGAAGAAATACAAATAATTAATTATTCATCTAATCATTACAGGGGTTTTCTCACCACAATCATTGGCTTTTAACATGTCGAGAAAGGTAAATGAAGACCATTTACAAATGCATTGCTGTGTTGATTTTGCTTTGCTCAGGAGATAAAGAAGATTTTATCTACTGCTACTCTACACAAGATTTTCTTGGTTACCAACCACCTCTCCCTGCTCTCTTTCTTATCTGATTGTTCCACACTGCATCTGACCATGGCGAGTCACTTCATGCTGAGTCTTATCTGTAGCTTAGGAGCTTGTTTACCTAAGTTAATGACAAGTTTTGACCAATAGAGCTCTGTAGCTTTGTGCACTACAGATTATAAACCTCCAACATTCATCTCACTGTAACAGGCTCATCTAGGAATAGCAGAGCTGATATGCCAATCACTGCTGTAGAACCACCTGACCAGGAAGTGTGAGTCTGAAGCTGACTGTGGTTCTGTGAAACAGAATGGTGAGAAAAAAATCTGTGATGACTTGTTAAATGAGAAATGTAAATTTTTAAACATATGAGATCATGTTATCTTTTCCCAAATGCCACAAAAAGTGTTCCCTCAGTCAAGGTCAGTAGACCTGCTGATTGGCATATCAGCTCTGCTATCCCTAGATGAGCCTGTTACAGTAAGATGAATGTTGGAGGTTTATAATCTGTAGTGCACAAAGCTACAGAGCTCTATTGGTTAAAACTTGCAGTAGCAATCCCTCTTAAAAGGAGAGGAGTACTCAACCCTCTAAGCCAGAAGGCTTTGTAAGAGTCTGGGTCTAATACTTTCCTCTCACTGAAGCTTTTGGGCCCCAATGCAAAATTTCTTAAAGGACGTCAACTTATTGTGTTATTAATACTGGCATCTTTTCACTTGACAGAAAGAACTTTAGGCTCACTTAGATGCAAAGGCCGGGGTGCAATTACTACTTTTGTACTTTCTATTGCAATGCTCCTGAGGGAATCCATTTGCTCTGGCATTTGAAAAGGCTAGTATCCACATATCTTCAAAAATCACAAGCGCGAATGCACAATTTCGTTACCTGCCAAGGACGTAAGGAGGAGATGTTGGCACAGGTACAATTACGTAATAGGCCACCTCCTGGTTCACAATGAAGAAAGTTTTGTATGGCCCATGCCAAGGTGTAGACTGAGGTGTAAACATTAAATGTTGTTCTGAGGTCCACATTAGGTATGGCGCTTTCTAATTTTTCATCCCCAATACATTCATGTAGAGTTTGGTTTAAAGTGTTTTCAGCTCTACCTAGGAAGTTGCGCCACTTGCAAGAAAATGTCTCTTCCCAAAATTCAAGTAAAAAGTGATCACTAGGAGACCTTAAAGGGTGTAAGTTGTTCAGATGTTCTACAAATCCCTCCATCTGCCCTTTGTGAACAGCAATACCTATAGTGCCCATCAAGACTGGATGAAACTTTTCTTTGTTAAGAAGAATTGAGGTTGACCAGGCTTCACTGGCTATCCAGATTCTCCCAGTTATATTTTGTTTGACCAACTCTTCCACCACAGGCATAAAATAAGAATCTGAAGATAAGACTAGCACCACCTTGGCAGATGAGTCCTTGATAACTTTTACGATACGTGGAGCACCTCTGCTGGGTTGATCAGTCAGAATATTCTCAATGAAGGCCACACAAGCTCCAGCTTGGACTATTTCTTGCTTTACTATCTGAATTCCAAGTTGTCCATAATCATTATCCGTTGCTCGTAACCCTACCCATGTCCAACCAAAGTACAGCATCAGCTCGACTAAACCTCGGGATTGGAACGTGTCACTTGGTCTGGTGCGAAAGAATGACGGAAACAAGTTCCGATTGCTGAGGAGCGGGCTGGTGGAAAAATAGCTGACCTATGGACAAATGAGACAAAGACAACTTAAACACCAAATACAAGTAAATCAGTTATGTCCTACCTGGGGACTACTTGTTTCAATATAGTTACATGTGAATAACAACAATGGTTACATCAAGCTAACCAAAACTGAACAGCCACGGACTGTAAAAAATTTCACCTGACCTGACAAATCTTTTGTGCTCCATGTCTGCTACAGTTCATTGGCTGAACTAAAGAAAACTCTCAGGGTAGAAGCATACATACAGTGTCAAGAAAAAGGGTAACAATGGTTTGGTCTCTTACACATTCCTAAAGTTGGGGCACACGGGTCGACTTAATTGGATACAAATACAGCTTTTTCTTCAACTCTACGAACAAGTGTTGGATTGGGTTGAGGTCTGGGGACTGTGGAGGCCGATACAGCAGCTCTACTTCATTGTCATCGAGCCCTTCCTTCTCCAACCTTGACGTCCGCTTCAAGTCGTTGTCCTGCTGGACACTATGTCCTCCTCTTCCTCCCCATAGTACTCGAGTGTATGAAGTAACTCATCCTGTAGGACACTCACATAGAGCACAACCATTGAGATCAACATTGATCATGGTCAAGTATCCAATGCCTTTGGCTGTGAAACCTCCCCATATCCTCAGGCTTCCTCCTCCGAACCTTACAGTTACTTCAATTAACCCCTTTTCTCTCACTATTATGAAGCATACAAACCATCCCCACTACTGTGTCTGTCGCGCCAGAACTGATAGACCTTGTCATGAATCGACTTATTGACTATGATATTTTGCCTTGATGTTCACCTCTTGGCTTTGGATTGACTGGATGGCCTACATTTTGCATTCTTCCATCTGTCATGGCACTCCTATAATGCAATTTGGCAATTTTCTTGGCCCAGAGACGCTATCGATGAGCTGGATGATGCAATTCCTCTTTTCTTGGGAAATCTTCTTCATGGCTGCTTTAACTAGTGACCTTACAAGAGCTTACAATCTTTTAGGTTGTAAGGGTGAGATAAAGGGTGAGAAGTGCTTCTGTTTACATAATGGTACAGCTATATTAGTATACATAAAAGTGGATGAACCTGCCACCCAAACTGTACATCTATAAACAGATGACTACATCTACAGTATCTCACAAAAATGAGTGCCCCCCCTCCCATATTTGTAAATATTGCATTATATCTCTTTATGGGACAACACTGAAGATATGACACTTTGATACAATGTAGTCAGTGTACAGCTTGCATAACATTGTAAATTTGGTGCCCTCAAAATAACTAAACACACAGCCATCAATGCCTAAACCGCTGGAAACAAAAGTGAGTACACCCCTAAGTGACAAAAAAAGTGAGTGCACCCCTAAGTGAAAATGGACAAATTGTGCCCAACTTGCCATTTTTTCCTCCACAGTGTTCTGTGACTTGTTAGTGGAACAAGGTCTCAGGTGTGAATGGGGAGCAGTTGTGTTAAACTTGTTGTTGTCACTCTCACACGCTCTCATACTGGTCACTGAAACTTCAACATGGCCCCTCATGGCAAAGAACTTTCTGAGGATCTAAAAAAAGAATTGTTGCTCTACATAAAGATGACCTAGGGTATAAGAAGATTGCCGACACCCTGTCACTGAGCTGCCAAGACGGCCAAGACCATACAGCGGTTTAACAAGACAGGTTCCACTAAAAACAGGCCTCACCATGGTCGATCAAAGAAGTTGAGTGCATGTGCTCAGCGTCATATCCAGAGACTATCCTTTCAAAATAGATGTATGAGTGTTGCCAGAATTTCTGCAGAGGTAAAAGGGTTGGAGGGTCAGCCTGTCAGTGTTCAGAGCATATGCCGCACACTGCATCAAATTGGTCTGCATGACTGTCATCCCAGAAGGAAGCCTCTTCTAAAGTTGATGCACAAGAAATCCCACAGACAGTTTGCTGAAGACAAGCAGACTAAGGACATGATAAACTTATTTGGTTCAGATAGTGTCAATTGTGTGTGGCAGCAACCAGGTGAGGAGGACAAAGACAAGTGTCAATAAGCAACATACAGAATGGCGTCAGCATCAAGACAAGTGTGTCTGCCTACAGTCAAGCATGGTGTTGGGAGGGTCATGGTTTGAGGCTGCATGAGTGCTGTGAGGAGCTACAGTTCATTGAAGGAACCATGAATGCCAACATGCACTGTGACATACTGAAGCAGAGCTTGAGCCACACCATTCTTGACTGCAGGGCAGTATTCCAACATGATAATGACCCCAAACACACCTCTAAGATCACCACTGCCTTGCTATAGAAAATGAGGGTAAAGGTGCTGGACTGACCAAGCATGTCTACAGTTCTAAACCCTATAGAGCACCTGTGGGGCATCAAAATGAAGGTGGAGGAGCGCAAGGTCTCTAACATCCACCAGCTCTCTGATGTCATCATGGAGGAGTGGAAGAGGATTCCAGTGGCTGCAACCTGTGAAGCTCTAGTGACCTCCAGACCCAAGAGAGTTAAGGCAGTGCTGGAAAATAATGGAGGCCACACAGAATATTGACACTTTGGGCACAATTTGTCCACTCTCACTTAGGGGTGTACTCACTCTTGTTACCAGTGGTTTAGACATTGATGGTTGTGTGTTGAGTTATTTTGAGGGCGCACCAAATTTCCTCTATTATACAAGCTGTACACTGACTACTTTACAATGTATCAAAGTTTCATGTCTTCAGGGTTGTCCCATGAAAAGATATAATATAATATTTCAAAAATGTGAGAGGTGTACACACTTTAGTGAGATGCTGTATATATAGACAACACCTCTATATACAGACAGTACATCAATATACAGATAAGTGCCTGTGAGTGCCCAAGTCCATGGAGTGTCAGAAGTGTGTATAGCTGAAAGCAATGGGTTAGCTATCAAACAACTGGAACAACATTCATCTTACCATTGGATATCTGTATAGACCCAAGATCTGAGCCATGAGAATTGACCGTGTAGACCCAGAATCACCAACGATTCCAGCAAATGTTCCTTTTCCACTACAACGATAATTTGGGACACTTTGCTCCCCTCCAGATAACATCCACAAGGTTCCTTCTGCTGCTCTTCTCAAGACACTGCAAGTGTCATATATCTTGAATCCCAGAGTGAAATTGGTGAGAAGATCCGGATTGTTATTGATCTCCTCCACGGCGAATATGAAGGCCTGCATCCACAGGTAGTATGGAACTGAAAGCCTAATGGAGTGAAAATCAGATGTGAACTGTTTACACTCTTTTTTTGTATCCATGCAAGAAGACTCATCTCTAAATATGCACTGCAACAATGGGCCCTATGGGCACTACTATAAATATTGCATTGACCACCCGCAATATCCCTTAAACTTTACATCGCCTTCGTAAAAATATCTGTGATGGAAAAGTGATCAACTACAACATTTAGTTCAGTGGTGTTTATGCTGTGAAAAACAGACTTTTTACCCATATCCAAAGGTTCAGGATAAGCAAGAACTGTACTTTACACTCAAATTAGTACAATACCACTATTGCTGGAGATGAACTGAAGGCCATAATTTGGTTTATGTAATTTGTTAAAGTAGGATCTGAAATGGGTTCCATTGGGTTCCATTGAGTGATCATGTATAAAATAACTAGATGCAGCTACATTGATCGGGCCTAATTTGCTACTGTCCTTTACCAACCTTGTACCATGCCAATGGCATGTATTGGGCATTAGTAATGTTTAAGAGTTACATTGTGCTTCCCACCTATATCCTCTTTGAAGAACATTCGGGAGTACTTGTTCCCCAAGTACTGTGGCATCCCAGGTGTCATCATACAATATGCTTGTATTGGATATTTGTCATTGATTGACCCTTCCTACTACAGTGCTGGACATGGAGAGCCTCAATATTCACCGGTACTACCTATTGCCTGTAGGATAAAAAATGTTGACCTTCTCAGTAGACTTACAGTTGGCATTTTAGGTCTTCCGGCTTGCTTGTAAACTTAGTTTCTGTGTAGATCCTGTTCACATGAATAGGGAAAGTGCCTCCGATGACCAGGTCTCCGGGTTGACTCAGAAACCCACCAATACTGCCACCAGTTAGATGGCAGCCTGGAGTGGACATCGCACACAATTGTACAACACATATACACAAAATCCAACCTTTCCAACGCAACAAGTTGGTGATCCTATATGCCCATCGCGTGAAGTTAAAAATCAGAACAAGCCCATGAAACATGGAATAATGTGTAATAATGGACTTTCTCATGAGGACACAGAGGTCATCTCATTGAAACTTGAGTCTTGGTTAGGTGAATATGACAAAAGGAAGAAAGATGTGTTAAGGGATTACAGTAGAATACAGTAAAAGACCTTTTTCAATGGTGTCATCATATAATGGAATATATATAAAAAATAAAATAAATATAAAATAATAAAATAAATGTAAAAAAAAATAATAATAGAATAATAAAAAAATAACACAAAAAATAATAAAATAAATAACATAAAAAATAATAAGATAAATAAATAATAATAATAATAATAATAATAATATATCATAGGAAAGGGCTTAATCTTCTTAGTGTCATTTACATAGCAATAGTCTTACCTTACAGAGGAACAAACAAGTTCAACAGGAGAACATTATCAATAGACCTGGCTCGTCTCCTTTTCCCCTTCTTCTCTTCTTCTCCTTCCTTCCCTACTCCTCCTTTGTATTGTCTTCCTTTTTTTTCTATTTTTCCCTTCCTAAATTCCCTGTTGCCCCCACCCCCTTTTTTTTTTTTTTGCTCCTTCCCTTCTTTCACTTTACCTTTTCCTTACTTTCCTCCCATTTTCATCTCCCTATTTACTTTCTTTTATTTCCTTTTGCCTAGTTTCCTTCCCCCCTTTCTTCTCTCTTTCATTTCCTTTCTCTCCTTTTTTCTTTTTCCCTCCTTCCTTCTCTCTTTCTTCCCTTTCCCTAATTCTTAAAAACTGAAATTTTTTTTTTCATTTGGAGCCAACAAAATGATAAGAAATGTCTGTCTACTCTTAGAATGTCCTTTCCATGCAGACAAATGAAATGCAATATCTGGATTTTTTCGGATTTCTGTGTCAGAAATAAGTGGATGATCTGTTGTTTTTCTTTTTTCAGCAAAGGACCTTATGATTCCCCTAAATTATCTGTCTGTGCAAAATATACGTTTTGAACTTGTCTAGAACATGGTCGGTCCCAGTCACCTAAAGCAGCAGAGTCCCAGTCACGTGTACAAGTCTTCCACCCACACAAGAGACACACGACCTCAGTGTCCCAGATAGCAATGAGGCTCAGTGTGGATGAGGGCTTATATATTTATAAGATAATTGGTCCTAGGAGACTGGAGGGAGAATATTGTGCCCTGCTGGAAAGCATGATGACGATAACAACTGAGTACCCCAAGTGACTTGTCATTAACCTATATTAATTTAATCTACAGTTTTCCCATAATGCAACTGTCCAACTGAAATACATATTCAGAAAAATAATGATGCCTTATTTGGAGGTCCTTGACAATATCTACTGTAAACTGGACAGTGGAGCAATTTTTGCTGATAGACATTGTTGGCTATGATGGTGCTAGGTCTTACAAAAATAGGTACTTTTGGCTCTTTAGTTCCAGTGCAGCAAGTCAATGTTACCCAAATTCTTTCTTCAACTCTTTAACCAAATCAAGGTTGCACTTGACTTCATTGAACCCACCAGAGAGGGTGTAACGGTGTCCACCATCCTTTATACAGAACTGGTGCATGTCCCTTTACATAGTGAAGCAGGTAATATCCAGTCACCACCATTTGCAGCATTGACAGCAGTCTGGAGGAAGTGACTCAATAAGGTCTTGGTAGGTAGTGCCAGGTATCTTGAGGTGACTCCATCCTACATCTGCTGTAGGAGGGGGGAAGGGGGAAGATCCATAGAGCCAACATATAGGATGTGGGGAGGTCACCCTACAAACTGTATTGTGTCAGGTATATCTTATACTGTGTACATATAGGGCCACATGTATGAACCTATTTAGGTCTAAAACTCACTTTTTTTGCCCATAGGTTACTATGGGCAAAAAAGTGAGTTTTAGGCCTAACCAGTTTTCATACATGTGGCCCATAGTATTGATATTGTTGATATTGATTGCTAAGCACATATAATTAGGTACAGGGGTGCTTTAAGCACCCAAGAAAGGCCTGCAGTCAATCCGGTTAGGGAAGAAGGGATGGGTTTCAGGGAGATATTAGAGCCGGCCATGCTAGGTCTAGTTGTTTAATGAAGAAAGGTTAGCTCTTCCGGCATAAAGGGGCAGGGCTGTCTTAACAGCCATATTGGCTTACGGGCAAAGCAGTGCGTGGGCTCTGTCCAACTATATGACATCACCACATGATGTCATGCCTCTCGTATATGTCTATGTAGATGGAAAAATCAAAAAGTTTTGGCTCTTGGAAGACAGAGAGGAAAAAACGAAGAGTCAAAAAACTATGACCGACTATCAGGAAGAGGTTAAATTAAATTGTTCTTATACTTGAAAATGATTCTATTCTCTCACTGCCAACAATAACCTAACCTCAACAATGTAAAATTAGTGTAGAATCGCACAGTGTTTTATGGTTAATGCGTGCCAGATACCGATTTTAGTTCTCCCAACCCACCATTATTAATAGTCCAAATAAATGATAGCACACCACTTGTTGTTGGGGTGAAAAAATATTTGACTTTATTCAATACTCCGTGACATAAATTGCACCATCAGCTACAAATTGTGATGATGACAACCTTCTATGTATATAGCACATGTGGCAATTGTAGCAACATGTCGGGTGAACAGCCCTTCTTTGAGTATCCCTATAGAAATTATACTCCCGCACCAGAGGTTAGGAAAGAGAGACCAATGGTGGTTCTGTGAAGGGAATGCCACCCTCTTGAGGTTTGATAGTGTATGGTGCATTTGGGTTTACCAAATACATCAGATAATTGTACATTAAAGATACTGTATATACATAGGTGCAGTCTGAATTTTACACAGTCTATTTCTTCTTCTTGACCTACGTCTAGTAGGGTTTGCTGGTAGAAGTAAAGTGATCACACAGCTCAAGTCATGGATGGGGCTTGGATGTCCTATTGATGGCCATGTTCTTTCCTCATTAGATTTTGCCTTACATTCATGTGAGGTCGAAACAGTATGATGAAACATTTGGACGAGAAGATACAAACAATGACTGCCCAACTGGAGGACAAGATGGCGAAGATCTCCATGGCCACTGTGTACTTCCCACAGGAACTGAGACTTGCCAGGATGAAGGATATCCAGACACTGAGGAAGGCCAACATACTAAATGTAATGTACTTGGCCTCATTGAAGCTGTCGGGAACTCTACTACCCAAGAAAGAAACAAAGACTCTGATCCTGGCCAATAGACCCAGATACCCCAACATAACCCAGAATGCAACAGGAGATCCCTCATTACAGTTAAGAATGATGACCCTGGATTGAGTCTGGGTGTCATATTCTGGAAATGGAGGAGAGCAAGAAAGCCAAGTCACACAGACCGATACCTGAATGAGAACACAAATCACAATGATGGAGTAGGACAACTTTACCCCAGTCCATCGTCTTAAACCTGCCCCGGGCTTGGTGGCTTTGAAAGCAATGACAACTGTTATGGTTTTGGCCAAAACACAAGAGATGCAGAAAGTAAAAGCTAAGCCAAATGCCACCTGACGTAGCAGGCACTTCTCAGGGTGTGGGAACCCAATGAAAGCTAAGGAACTGAGGAAGCACAAAAACAAGGAGATGAGGAGAAGACAACTGAGGGACCAGTTATTGGCTCGTACTATCGGTGTCATCTTGTAGCGAATAAAGATTCCCAGAAACCCAATGGGAACAAGAGAAGAAATGATAGACAGGGTTGCCAGGTTTATACCCATGGCTTCATCATAGCAGAGAAATTCAATGGATCTTGGTAAGCACATGTCCTGTTGGATATTAGGCCAGGTGTCCCATGAGCATTTCTGGCATTCCACGGCATCTAGAGAAGAACATTGGAGTCAGATTTTTTGTAAATTCCTTATATAGACTCCTTGATACCTTCTGGTGGTGTTTATTGTACCTGTCTCATTTGCAATCTCTCCCGGTGGGCACTGGACACACTCGAAACAGCACATGGGCTTTCCTGGAATTGATGCTTTTCGGGATCCTAAAGGACAACTTGGACTGCATTTTGATTCAGGAATCTAAAAAAAGTTGCCAAATAAACAAATTGTAGACAGAGAACCAAAAGCTAAAGACCTTCAAACAAAGCTTAATACATTACCTGCACATTTCTGGTTGCTATTTTGGTGGAGGCATTGACCTTACATCCAAGGGGAAAACAAGGTGTAGAGAGCCTTTTTTGGCAGCAGTTGGGATGAGAGCACAAATTGTAGATTTAAAAACAACTAAAACATGTAAAAGATGAAGAAGGCTTCAGGAGAGGAGTTATTGGACAAATGTATTGTATGATGAGAGCTGTACATTGTTACCAATGGCAAGAACTCCTCCCCCATTTCGTCCTCTTCTGTTTATTAGGTCAGCAGGAGTTTCTGTGTTATGTATGTGTTGTTGTCTGTGTTTGTTTGTAGTGTTTGCATGGCAACTGCTCAGGATCCTTGCTTGTCAGCTGACCTAAATGCACACCTTAACACATTAGCATACTCTATGAAGATCAACTGAAAATGGCAGCCTAGTTACAGAGTATAGAACTATGGATTTTGTCTAGTCCTGTGATGTGGGATTGCTCTGTCTTGTTTATTGCCAGTTCAGTTGTGTCAGGCTGCAGTATCTTGTCTTTTGTCTCTTTTGGCCTAGTTTTGGACTTTGTAGTCTTGAAAAATATAGATGTGGGGCGATGTATATGAAGAGGGCTGCACTATTTTTTGGCATGCTTTGAGCCAAACAAACCCATTTATAGCCCTATTCTAAAGATGTGTGAACCATTGTACACCAAAACACTTTTATATATGTTTCAATGATATAAGGACGTCGCAACCTAATTGTACGATGCGGCAAAATGTGCCAAAGTTTGTCGCAAAAGTGTCATACAAATCCATACTCATTTCATAGTGTCCTGGCTGCGACTACTTTTGATGTACAACAGGAAACATTTCGGGTCGTACACTATTTAAAATAGAGGTAGAATTGGAGAGTCAGCATCAGGTTCATGTTGTTCTAGGAGTTTGTTTTGTTTCTGTTGGGCCCTGACTGGGACCTGCTGGGTCCTAAAGTCGTAGTTAGAGATATATTTCAGGGAAAGACTTTAAAGGGGTTTTATCGTTTCATCATTTGGCAGCCGTTTATACTGGTTGCTATGGAGAGCTTATGAAATGGAGGGGTGTGTTTCTCCTCCCAGCAGTGAATATCTTCACTCTCTGCAGACATGCCCCAAAGTGTGCATGTGAGAATTCATTCTGTGTGAGCGGGGGGAGGGGAAGGGAGAGATTCTTAGCTGTCGGAGACTAAGGAATCATTGGAAGTGAAAAACTACGTGTAACTCCATAGTGTATATCTACATTTCTTGCTCTCTCTACATACTTTGTAATTAGAATGGGCATTTGACATTCAGGACTCTGGGAGAGATGGGTGATATCCTGCAGATTATTATACCTACCACGGATTGCTGTAAGAGAACAGTGCAAACCCTGCACGCCTAAGTCGCAACTACCACTGATTGCTGTCAGTAAACAGCTCAAAAACCGCACGCAGACATTGCAATTACCACTGATTGCTGTCAGTAAACAGAGCAAACCCCGCACACATACATCGCAACTACCACTGATTGCTGTCAGTGAACATCGCAAACCCCGCACGCATACATTGCAATTACCACTGATTGCTGTCAGTAAACAGCGCAAACCCCGCACACCTACGTTGCAACTACCACTGATTGCTGTCAGTGAACAGTGCAAACTCTGCATGCATACATCGCAACTACCATTGATTGCTGTCAGTGAATAGCGTAAACCCTGCACACATACGTCGCAACTACCACTGATTGCTGTCAGTGAACAGTGCAAACTCCACACGCATACATCGCAACTACCATTGATTGCTGTCAGAGAACAGCGCAAACCCCGCACGCATACGTTGCAACTACCACTGATTGCTATCAGTGAAAAGAGCAAACCCCGCATGCAGATATCACAACTACCACTGATTGCTGTCAGTAAAAAGAGCAAACCCTACATGCTTATATCACAACTACCACTGATTGCTGTCAGTAAACAGCGCAAACCCTGCACGCATACGTTACAACTACCACTGATTGCTGTCAGTGAACAGTGCAAACCCTGCACGCATCTCATTCTCTCGCTTTCTCTCTCTCTCTCTCTCTCTCTCTTCCAATTTACACTGTAGAACAACACATAGGCGGTCGGCATCACATAGCATGTGCAGGAATGCCAGCTCCCGTGAATACGACCGGGGGCCGGACAGAATGTAAATTAGTAGAGCCGGAAGCCAATGAAATGAAAGGAGGAGGAATTCGACCAGCGCTGGGGAACCGTGTTTACACAAAACAAAAATAAGGGAGACAGTGAATACAAGACAGCTTTGCTAATGACATCCAATTGCAAAGTTGCTTGTTTTCACTGTCCCCTTATTCTGAAGACCATTTAATGTAATGAGAAAACCCCTTTAAGGTCAACATCAGGAATAGAGGTTTCAGTGTCAAGGTTAGTTGTACGGTGTATGGTAGTAACAGTTCGCTTGGGACATTTATTGCTATTACTCTACTGTTCCTGGAGTGATTCGGATTGAATCACCAAAAAACCATCCACCTGTCTTCATCTGCCAGCCGTCCACTCACTGAATCCTCTAGCAGTGAGTCTCTTTATTGATATAAGCTTTGTAGTGCATGATGTGACTGTTGGGGTACATTTCGGTGTTGCTTGTTGATGTTGGGAGTCCACCATGTGTTGGGAGTGGGGGGCAGAGACAAATATGGAATGAGTATTTCGAATAAGAATACTAGTAGTTATTGGGAAAAAGGAGGCGAGACAGAGAATAGTCACTGTCCAATAATCAGCTTTTGTACCTAAACCTAAGGATCAGGGTAGATGGCACATCCAGAATTCCCATCTAAGGAACCTGGTCAGATGATCCTGCTCTTACGTAAACTCATACTGACAACCAAAAATGTTAGATAATCTAATGATGCTACATTTAAACCCATTGTAGCTTCAGCGGGTAAATGCAGGAGTCTCTTTGGTAGGGTCCATACTCTCTCAATCTCATTTAGCAGCTCTTGGATCTGGTATTCTGAAAAAAACCTAAAAGCTTTTGGGTTCCAATGGCAAATCTGGAACTGGCCAACCTCTCCTCCTAGGACCAATCATTTATAGCATTGGCCCCTTATATGGTGCAGAAATCTTTTAGACTTCAATGCTTAGGTACTAGTGATGAGCGATTACGTTGACTATCGCATCGGGTCGATAGCGATATTGGGCAATTATAAGACATTTCCGGTAGTCGATAATAGATTTAACGCCGATGACCATTAAAGCTGGGGAGAGCAACAACACCTTCATTTTACCCCCAAACGGGGTGGAGAAGCGGAATTAAAACATCCACAACAGTAAAAGGGAAACGGCTACATCTTGGGCAACAACTTGGTTTTAAAAATCCAGAAAAAAGTCACAAACCATTCACTTTTCCGTCCCTTTACCCCAGCCTGACCTTAAACCTGCTCACCCACAAATTAAAAAGTTCCAGAAGCAGTATGATTTTAACCCCTCAATTTTTACTTCAACTGGACCCTTGAAATTTCCCCCGTCCCGGAACGAGCAACCCCAAACCCGTCTGACCCCCAAAAAAAAAAGTGCCGGAAAAAAGGGTCTTTCAACCACCATTTTAGTTTAACGGACATTGAAAATTTCCTGTCCTGGGCACAGCATGAGCCCCAAACCTGCAGACCCCCACATTTAAAAAGTGCCGGAAAAAGGAGTCTTTCAACCACCATTTTAGTTAACCGCAATATCTTTCCTGTACCGCAGAATGACCTTAAACCGTTAAACCCCCAGAAAAAGTGCCGGAAAAAGGAGTCCCTTTTAACCACATTTTAGTTAACTGGACCAGACAAAACCCTTCCTGGGCCCACAAATGAAACCCCTAAACCTGTTTGACCCACAGATACAAAGTGGGACTAGCTATTTTGTACATGACCCCATTTAGAATTTTTTTTGGTAACTACATTTGTTTACAGAATTTATTTAGGGAAGTTTTATTTATATTTTTACATTATTATCATTTTGGCTTTTTTTTTCAAGTGTGATAATTTACAACATACACCCCTCCCTGTATTTTTTAAAAAGGTATTTTTTACATGTGCAGATGTGTTAATTCGTCTGCACACCCCATAAGTAATACAAATGTCCTAATCACCCAAAAACACTTCTTAGTCGAGAAGGACATTGCCCTCCTGGTTTCTAAAGACTGATTCACCCAAATCAATTCAATGGTTTCATTTTTCCTCCAAATCCTTCTTCATTGATTAGGGACAGACCCCCGGGAAAATCAAATGATGCGACCCCATAGTGACCCACCCCAGAAAATTTTAAAGCCTCAAATTGTGCATTTGTGTCCAGCCCTGGAGCCCTTTTTGGACACTACTTAACCTCAAAGAAATAACCTTTTTAAAAATCTGATTTTTTAGAGAAATTTGAAGCCTCCTGATTGCTCCTAACGGTGAAGCCATGCTGCCGTCAGCCATCTGTTAACACGGAGGGCCCGCTGCCAACTTACAGTGGGTGCGGTGAGAAAAACCGGGTAGCGTCTGTCATCTATTAACATGCAGTTCAGCACCAGGGCCGGAGTTACAGTGGGTGCGGGGAGAGCCCCGGGTAGCGTCTGTCATCATTAAACAGGAGGTCCAGCGCCAAGCCGGAGTTACAGTGGGTGCGGTGAGAAAACCAGGCTAGCGTCGTCAATCTATTAACACGGAGGTCCCCCTGCCAGGGCCGGAGTTTTCAGTGGGTGCGGTGAGAGCCCAGGCTAGCGTCTGTCATCTATTAACACGCAGGTTCAGCAGCCAGGGACGGAGTTACTGTGGGTGCAGTGAGAGACCAGGCTGGCTCCGTCATCTATTAAACACGGTAAAAATGCCTTATGACGCAGCAACGAAAACAGTCGTGCTGAAGCAGAGTGCGGAAGCGGAAGTGTGAGGTAAGACCAGCCTTCCTCAGTACACAGTCAAGACCTGGGTAGCGCTTGCCCCTCCGTATGAGTGCGGACCAATTGAGCTTCACTTGGAAATACTGGTGGTTAACGCTCCTGTTCCACCCAGGTGCCCTTTTTCTTGGCATTCTTTTTCTTATTTTACTCAACGTGCGGGGAGGAAATTGTCTCTGTACTTTGTTCTCTGTCCGTGCTCCATACTCCATGTCCTCTGAATAACCTACATCTGTTCAAGATTTCCTGTACCTCCCTTGTATAATTCAGAGGAATTTTTTAACAGCTATTTTGTACATGCAAGTTTTTTAGTAGTTTAATTCTAGAAAACACATTTTTAAAATAGGATGGAATCCCACCATGTCTTTGTTTCTCTTTTTTTAATTTTATTAAATGGGTTGTCTCAATACAGGGATTGCTAGCTATGTTAAAGATCTTGCAAAATCAAGTCATTTTGCAATATGTGTCCATTAACAATGTCCTACCTATTCCTGTTTCTGACAGCACCATCACCCTTGAGCCACTCTTGACAATTGTGAAGAACAAATGTCTGTTAGAAACCACATTTTTTACAATAGGACCTGTAGTCTAGCTGCATTTCACAGCAAAATGCCCCCAAAAATTCAAAACATGACCCATGAGCCACTTTTGACAATTGTGAAGAACAAATGTCTATTAGAAACAACATTTTTTAGAATAGGACCTGTAGTATTGCTGCATTTCAAAGCAGCATGACCCAAAAAATTATAAAAATGACTTCTCAGCCACTGTTAAAAATTGTGAGGGAGAAATGCCACTTAGAAGCCCCATTTCTGTTCCAAAAGACCATGATTATTGCTGTATCCCACAGCAACATGACCCCAAAAAATATAAATATGACTTCTCAGCCACTGTTAAAAATTGTGAGGCAACATGACCCCAAAACCATTGACAATGCGAAAAAATTCTAAGATGAAGTGAGTAAATGGAATATGGTTTTGTCATGAAACCTTGGTGTCTTTTAAAGTCTCATCACAGCAAAACCAGAAAAATGAACTGTTGGGAACTGAGAATAAAATTTGCAGTAAGGAACCATTAACGGAAAAAATCAGGAGCAACCGACTCATTACAGGTATTCTGGTCAATCAATATCATCACAAAATCAGTCTCTACGCTGATGACGTAATGCTGATAGTGTCCAACCCGACGACCTCTATCCCTGCCATTCTTGATACACTGCATCTCTTTTCCAAGGTCTCCTATTATAAGCTTAACAGATCCAAATCATCTCTATTCCCTGTGAACATTCCTGAACATAGAATTAAATCGTTAGAAAAGTTTGGCTTTGTCCTATCAACCTCCTCGATAGATTACTTAGGTATAAAAGTTACTAACTCACCTCATCGCACCATCTCAGTCAACTATGAAAGTCTGTATGCGGATCTAGACACAGAAATCAAACGTCTCTCTGGCTTCCGTCTCTCATGGGCAGCTAGAATTAACATTTTGAAAATGTCCCTTCTCCCCAAATTCATCTACATATGTAGAGCAATCCCATACCTGGTCCCTTCAACAACCATCCACAAACTTCAAACTCTATTCACCCAATTTGTTTGGCTTGGTAGGAGGGCAAGGGTTAAAAAAGATCTGTTGCACCTTAGCTATAAAAGGGGGGGCTTGGCCTTACCCAACCTTAGACATTATAACATTGCAATCCTTCTTGAACAATCTTTAGCACTCTGGCATGATACACCCTCCGTCTCATGGGCTCAGCTGGAGGGTTCCTCTTTCACACCCTGTCCTGTAAGTGATCACCTCAGAGCGCTCCTCCTTGGCTCGTCGGCTCCACAGTCCATTTTAGACTCCTTAACCGACCTATTCAAACTTTGGTCTCTAAAATCCTTTTCAGACATAAGCCACTCGTTTCAGCTTCCCCGCACACTCTTTTTCCAATACCTACAGATCCGACACATACTCCAAACTATCAACTGGAAAGTAAGAAACTCTGACAACTCCGATTTTCACAATTTCCTTTTTAAGAAAAAAGGATTTGAGAAATGCCTAACATTGGTCTACCATCTGCTACTTAACAAACACTCCTACGTCAAATTTCCCAATATGACCAAGTGGGAGGGGGAACTCTCTAGAGAATTTACCCTGACACAATGGCATGCTGCCTTTTCAGCTCCCTTGCAGCTTTCAAAATGCCTTAATCATTTTGAAACTATGCGTAAAATACAGTTGAGATGGTATCTTTCCCCTTCCCGCTTGGCGCATATGTCTCAAGGCTCATCAAACCTTTGTTGGAAGCAATGCGGTCAACAGGGAACACTATTACATGTTTGGTGGGGATGCCCATATGTTAAGCGTTTTTGGTCATCTGTGGTCCAACTGCTTTCTAGTGTAACTGGGTTCCACTGCAAGCCAAAGCCGGAACTTGCAGTCCTAGATATCGGTCTGCAGCGGATTCCTCCTCTATTAAGAACTGTATTTTTCCATGTCTTGATTTCAGCTAGAATTGCCTTGGCGTGTGCTTGGAGGAGCTCCAGAGTCCCATCAATACACGAAGTAATCAATAGGGTTAATTTCAATTGTGCTTGTGAACTGCTACTTCTTGATCCTCCACATATTTGTGTTAAAAAGAGGACACTTTGGGAACCCTGGGTGTGTTCCAAGTATTACACTAACGACCCGATATAGTGTCTTATAACTGGACCCCTCGTTAATCATCAATGTGACTATCTTACATTTCATCCGCCCGATAATACTGTTAGATTTCTCACCATCTGTTGATGTTGTACCTACTACGTATAATACTGATCGTTCTCTTCTTGCTTGTTGCAAGGAGCCGGTTTTGTCTTTTAATACACTATGTTTGACCTGCTCACATCTTTATCAATAAAGTGAATGTTTCGAAAAATTGCAGTAAGAAATGATCATTTTAAAAAACATTTTTCAAGAGGACCATTTCTGTTTGAAGAGGAATGTGAAGTAGACCGGCAACTAATTGGTGACCTCGGCAATTGGGGCCACAACATCATCAGAGATCTATGCCTGATTCACTTTGATGAAAGTCACACGACCCACATTATCTGTGGAAACCCGGATGCTTTTGTTTTTAAAATGACCCCCCCCCCCCGGGTCCCTTAAAGGCCCCGTCAGATATGACCCCGGGCTCGGGGCCCGGACAACACCTCTAGGGCGGGGGCGGCCCAGCTGGGGCAATTCCCCCTTTTTTTGGATACCCAGAAGTCTTTTTGGGTTCCGGAAAAAAAAACCCACCCAAAAACCCAAGGGTTTTTAAAAGGATGTCTTTGCCCCATGATTTTTAAGCTGGTCCGGGTTTTGTTGAAAATGTGGGGCCCTGCTTAAACTTTGGGAGGTTTAAAAAAAAAAGATTGCCAGAGGTCCCCCCAAATTACCCTTCTCCCACCTTTCCCTCTGCAGCCGCAAAAACGGAATTTGGGGGCACCTACTTCTTCCCAAATTCCGCAAAATTTGTTCCAAACCCGGACATTTGAAAAAAACCCATAAGAAACCCCGCAACAGATGTCTCTAGGGGGATCAATCACAAGGTCCCCCAAAACCCTTTCCTTTTTACTCCCCTTTTTGGGTTTGGGGGGGAAGGGAAAAAGTTCCTGATTTTTTTTTTTTGTACCGGGGACCCAAAGGAGGGGGGGCCCCCCAGTAACTGTTTTTTCTTTTTTAAAGGGCCTTAATGCGGGGATCATGTGGGGGAAAAATGGAGCATCCAAGCACTCTGTTAGAGATGGAAACCTTGATTTCCCAAGCCTCTGGGTGAGGGCACTAGCCCAAAATGATCTTTCCTCATCTTCCTCCCCGCTTCAAAAATTCCCCACCAACCCCTTTTTTTTTAAGGCAGGGGCGGGCGGTAACTCTTTTTCCCCGGAATACCTTTCCCCCTCCCCTTCCCTTTCCGGGACAAGGGTTCAACACAGCCCTGAACTTGCCTCAATGAGGGCCCCCCTGGGGAGCGAGGTTTCCGCTTTTTTAACTAGCCCTGGACCCCGAACCACTGCCTAATGAAAAACCCATAAAAATTTAGAAACTGTCGGGGCCCTTTTGGGGTTCCCAAGGGAGAAAAAAGGGGTCCGTGTCCGCATCGTGTCGTCCCCCTCCTCCGTCGCGGGGGGACCTGATGTTTCAGAGTGTCCCAAAGGGTCGTTCCATAAAAAGAACAACCCCAATGGGATTTTTCTGAAAAAAGGGGATTTTTCCGCACTGACCATTTTGGGGGCTTCCCTTTTAAAAACTGGCAGGATGGTTCAAGGGTCTTTTAACCTGCCTCCACCCGGGGGTCAAACACCCCGAGGGCCGCACCCCTTTCTTGGGAAGGCCATGGTCACTTTTGTACTGGTAAAGGCAATGGGGCCCGTTCCCCCAATCGCGGGGCATGTGGAGGTGGAATTTCCCCGCTTTTTGGCCCCGCAAAAATGAGACGGGTTTTACGGGGAGGCCGAGCTGACGCTGCAGACGCAGCCATCGGACGAAGCAGGGGCAAAAGGGGGAAGTTCAAAATTTAGACCCCCGAGCCTTCTTAACAGCATCCAGACCCGGGGAGGGGCTTAGAAAATTTTTTTGGACGGGCAGGGTTCATGACATTTTGCCAGGCAAGGGGTGTTCTTTCCCGCCTACCCCAATTTAAAGGGGGCCAGCAGGAAATTTTGCCGTTATTGCACACCACCTTGCCCCCCACAAGGTTTTTTTTTGGGACCCAGCCCGGCTTGGGGCCCCAATTTCGGGGGAGCCTCCACGCTCCGGGCCTGTTTTGGGGAAAGGTCTCCAAGACAGATTAATTTCAACACGGCCCCGGGTTTTTAAAAGGGGGGGCGTGATGCCCAAACCCAAAACCTTGGGGAAAAGAGCCTGCCCCCCATCCCTGTGGTTTTTTTAAGAGCTTGGGGGCCCCAGCCGAAAAGCCACCGTCACGACCCGAAGGAAAATCCACCCCCGCTCACCCAGGAGCTGTCACAGAAATAAAGCCTCCCCCGGGCCTGCTTACTAGTCCATGTGTTTGGTTGGGGAGAAAGGGCTTTTCCGGGCACAGATGCAGACAACGCACTTTAAATTTTTTGATGGGAACCCCCGGGTGGCCAGGGGAGGGGCGGCTTTTTTTTGGGAAAAAAAATTTCCTTTCTCCAAACTGGTATTGGGGGCCGGCAAAGGGCCCCTTACCCCTTTGGGGGAACCCCCTCTGTGTCCAAACCCTAAACAAAAAACCCAAAATTTTCCCAAGGCCCCAAAAGGGCCCGGCAATGCCGACATTTAGCATTTGGCTTTTTGGGTGGTTTTGGGTTAAAAATGTTTCTTCTCTCCCAAAAACCCGGAAGACCCGAAGGCCGGGGTTGGGTAGACTGGGGCCCCGTACGGCGTGCAGGGTTTCAAACTGGGGGGGAGAATTTGATTTCCTGGGGTGCTGGGGGTACTCGGGCGACGGTGGAGGCCCGAAAACGGGGGCTGAAACCCTGATCATGACTCCCGAAGACATGGGCCCGCTGAGGAAAAAGCTTGGTGGTGGCGGGGGGGAGGCGGAGAAGAGGGTTGACAGTTTGGGTTTGGAAAACCCGGCGCGGTCCTGGCCTTTTTTTTGGGCCCAAAAAGGTTTTCCTCCATTTCCCCAAATCATGCATTTCCCCTGCAAATTTACCCAACATTTTTGGGGTGGTTTTAAAACTTAAAATTCTTTCCTCTACTTATCGTTTTACGGGAAAGCGGGGATATGACATCGCTGGGGGAATCAGAGGCTTTCTCAAAGAAGGCCCAGGCTGAAGGGCCTGGACCTTTTTTTACGGGGGATAAGCGAGGGGGGGTTTTCCCCCTGACCGTGGCCCGGCGGAAAACATTCATGGACTTTTGCGACCCCGCCCCCTCCCCCTTTTTTAGGCGGGGCCCGAATTGACACTACCCCCTCTCCTCCCCCTCCAGTGTGAAGCGCTCGCAAGCAAGTTCCCCGGGGAAAAACCACGATGGATCCCCCCCAATGTCGTCCCCCCATTTATCATCATAAACATCAACACAGGGGACTTGGGCTCCTGACTTTTTGCATCCAGAAGTTTTCGGGGGTTTAAAGCAAGGGGGCCCCTTCAAAGGGGTTCGACCCCCGGGGTTTTTTTCCGATTACCGGGTTCCTTTCCCCCCTGATGGCATCAGTAAAAATGGGGTCAAGCGACAAAATCATCCCCTTTTTGGCCCCCTTGACTTTTAAAATGCCCCCTTTTGACCCCAACCCATTTTTGGGCATCAAAAAAGGGCTTTAGAAAAAGGATTACCACAGGGTGGTACAAAACCCATTTACAATTTTGGGGGGCCTTCGCTTCATTTTGGACGGGTGATGATAATTTTCTTTATGATGGCCCTTTTTGGGGCCGGACGGGAGGACCCAGGGGGTAAAAACTGCTGGAAACAGGTTTTGGGTTTAACCCCAAAAAACAGAAAGGCGACGCTTTTTTTGTTAAAGAGATTCCAAAGGGGCCCCGACCCAAAGGGTGACGGTCCTGCAAACCCGACGATCCCCTGGCATGCGTTTTTTTCGCCCGCACTTTTGGGAAGGGGCAAACCTTCCCCTTGTACCCACCTCCATGTCCCTACCCCCCCCTTTGCTCCCCTTACCACCTGAAAATTTTTCCCCCAGTTTTTAGAAAAAAAAAATTTGAGAAAAATGGAAGATTTTGGGAAAATCTCTTTTTAAAAAAAAGGGGAAATCACAGCTATTTCCAAATCCCAAAAACAAAACCAAAATTGCTGGTTTTGAAAATTTTAAATGCTTTGGGACCTCTATCCCCAAAAAAGCTTGACTTTACCCAAAAAATGAAAAAAACACCTGTCCCCGAAATGTATAAAAGGATAATAAAAAAATTTTTTTTGCACCCCTTTTCAATTCACCCCTTTTGGGACCCACAAAAAAATTTCCCGGATTAAAATTTAAATGAAGTACCTTTTACAACAAAGCTTTCCCGCCCAAAAATTTAAAAAAAAAATTTTTGAAATGGGATAAAAGGGAAAAAAAAAGGTAATTTTTTGGGACCTAAAACAATTCCCCCTGTGGTGACTACAAAAAATTTCTGGAAAAAAATTTAAAAAGTAAATACCCTATCAACAAAGGCCCTTCGCCAAAGGGAAAAAAAAACCTTCTGAAATGTATAACGGGAAATAAAATTTTGGCCCTATCAATTCCCCCGTGGTGACTACAAAATTGCTGGGTTGAAATTTAAAATGCTAGGTACCTCTTTCCCAAAAAAGCTTTACTGACCAAAATTTAAAAAAAAAAACCCGTCCCAAATTATACTATAATAAAAAAATTAAATTTTTGGGGACCAAACAATTCAAACCCGTGTACTACAAATTGCTGGATTCAAATTTTAAATGAAAAAAAGGGTCTTTTCAACAAAGCTGGCCTGCGCCAAAGGGAAAAAAAAACGTATCTAAAATTTTTATACGGGTAATAAAAGGGATTTTTGGCACCTATCAAATTTTCACCTTTTTTTGGCTGGAAATAAAAAAAGTTTTGCCCCGGAATTTCAAATTTTTAACTTCCCAAAGGGGGCTTCTATTAAAAAAGGGTGGCCCCTTGCGCCCAAAAAAGGAAAAAAAAAAACCGTTTTCTAAATTGGTTTTTTACCCAACAAAAATAAATAAAAAGGGATTTTTTTGGGCAAACCTAAAAAAAAATTTCCAAAAAAAAACCTTTTGGCGGTTTTTTTTAAAAAAGGGCAAAAATTGCTGGATTTAAAAAAATTTAAATGCAAAAAGGGGTAAACAACAAATTTCCAAAAAAAGGACAAGTGGCAAATTTAAAAAAAACACCTATCTAAAAATTTTTTAAATTTTTCTGGAAAAAAAAAAGTTTTAAAATTAAAAAAATTTGAAATTTTTAAAAAAATAAAATAGGACCTTGACAGGGTTACTAAAAAGCTTTTTTCCCGAACCTTTAAATATGGTGGCCAAATGCAATTTTTTCTAAAAAAGGGTTTTTTGGTTGTACAATTTTTCCAAAAATCCCTTTAAAATTAATAAGGGGTTTTCTGGGGGTTCGCCCAAAAAGGCCCCCCTTTTTTTCCCCCCCCCCCCCGGGCTTTTCAGGGGTAATGCTCCAAAAAATTTAAAAAAAAACCCCATCTGAAAGAATTTAAAAATAAGTTTTGGATCAAAAGCCCCAAAAGAAAAAACTGTCCCTTTAAAAAATTTTAAAAAATTTTTCCCGACTTTTCCTTTTACTTTTTTGGGACAGAGGGCCCCGAGGGAAGCGCAAAGTCCCCCCCTGGGTATGAACCCCTGACACACACTGATCATGAACAGGAAGGGCGTTCTATGTAAAACGGGTCATTGAATTTTTCCCCGCCAAAACCCCAACCAACAAAATCCCAACATGACGTCGCACACACACCACCCTCTCTAAAATTTTGTTTAAACTTATTTTTTCCCGGGCCGCCAAAATGACAGGAAGCGCCGAAAATTGCTCGATATTAATAGATTGTGCACAGATTTTAACCTAAATTATCGCGTGATCGACAAAATCCGATCAACGTAAATACCGTGCCGATTTCAACTTTGTCGATAATAATCGCTCAACACTATTAGGTACGCCTGTAACCTCTTCACCCCCTATAGTTATGCTCCTTTAATTTCTCTAACAAAATTAGGACAAGGGGGTTCAGTGAAGGAAATATAAACCGTGGGCAACTATTTTATTTACTAAAGAAACATCACCAGGGCAAGGTCGATGGGTTGGCGAAGGTAGGTGACCGCTTAGGGCATCACTTCATCCCAGGCAGAAAAGGGGCGCAAGGAGGTATGGAGTGGGCTGAATTTTCCATTGGGGGGTGCAATATGCCTTATTTGTCTAGGGCACCAGAATACCTTGTCCCATTCCTAAACATCACTAACATTCTGGTTCCCTTCCAGTGATAGGTAGATATAGGGACAGCTGTATGAAGACCTGGCCAAATCAAAATCTTATATCTCAATTTTATGGAATGGAAAGTATAGCAAGACTCCACTCGCCAAAACTACACCTTGACCCCCAAGTCACTCATTTACATTGTAATCTCCTACCTCTGATCTCCATATAATGGCGGCATTGTCTATCTTCATTCGAATCCCATCAGGCGAGCTGGAGTCATAACTTCCTACAATCTTCTGCTCCAGGAATCCAGTGGAGCTTAATTGCCAGCTTACAATGTCATAGAGGGCCGGAGGATCCCCTCGATCATCAAAAAAGATGCGAGTTTTGTCCTTAGTTTGGAAATCAACAATCTTAATATAATGAAGGAGCTGAAAAATACAAAGGGTGAATTACTCTTATAGTCACAAATGCAAATTATTAAAGGTCCATATTCGCTTTACACAAATCACGGCAATTCCAATAAACCCAATTAAAATATAACCTTTAATAAATGTACGCTAAAAATCAAAGACACATATCCCCATCATTTAGAATAGTTTCAAAAAGTTTCCAAAAAGTAGTTAACCAAAGAGTATAAGTAGGACTAGTGAATAGATACAAATGAACTCACGGTTTGATGCTCCTCAAAGGTAGGAAGACAGCCGTATGACAATATCCTACAATGGTACCAACCACCGTGACAAGGGGGGGGGTAGAACCTAAATTGACCCTAACTATATCCTCCCAAAGAAAAGGGGACATCGCCCCAAAAATGACAGCTCCACTATAACTAAACTATAACTATAACTAAACTAAGGTATAACCTACTTCTAATTAAAAGTAAAAGAAAAAAAGTAGTATGACAGCGTACTGTGCACCAACAAGCCCGACGCTTTTCCCCCTTTTAGATGACAAGGGTTTCTCAGGGGACACAAAAAATATTAATACACCAACTATCCCAATGATGATAGTATTAAAGGTACCCGAATGCAGATGAGCATAGATAACAAAACGGTGTACCCACTAGACGGCCTGGCACCACTAATGATGAAGGGGTACACCAATTTGTTATCTACCCCCCTTGTCTCGGTGGTTGGTACCACTGTAGGACATTGTCATACGGCTGTCTTCCTACCTATGAGGAGCATCAAACCGTGAGTTCATTTGTATCTATTTTATACTCCTACTTATACCCTTTGGTTAACTACTTTTTGGAAACTTTTTGAAACTATTCTAAATGATGGGTATATATGTGTCTTTGATTTTAGCATATATTTATTAAAGGTTATAATTGGGTTTATTTGTGTTCTAGGACCCAATGCTTTATATTGTTTTTGCAGTGCTCTCCATATTCGCTTTACCCTTGTGGCCCAAAAAGCATAACTTCTTAGAAAGCTTCCCTCCACCGTGTGCCATTTTTAGGCCCATTAAGAAACCAAGGCCTAAATGCAACTACTACCTTTGTACTTCCTATTGGGATCCTCCTGGGGAAACAAATTTGCTCTGACATTTACATAGGCTATCACCCATACAGTCTCGGACTGGCCCACAGACGACCAGGGGAAATTCCTGATGGACTTTTGAGCATGGCAGACCTGCAGCTTCTTTTACACTACATATACATCCTTGGGAGAGGCATAGAGAAGGAGGCAAAAAGCAAGAGGGAGAGTATAAGAGTTATGAACAGTAGCTGTAGGCTGGGCCCCCAGAATAAACTCCACTGTTTGGTCCTAGGCATCCCAGTCCAACTCTGCGCCCATATATCCACTGGAGCTCAAAATCTCCTGAAAATTACACGTATAAATACACAGCTGTCTTACCTGCCAAGGACGTATGGAGGAGATGTTGGCACATGTGCTATTATGCAATGGGTCATCTCCTGGTTCAGATTTAAGAAAGTTCTCTATGGCCCATGCCAAGGCGTAAACTGCTGTGTAGACATTCAGTGTTATTCTGAGGTCTACATTATCCATGGCACTTTCTAATTTTTCATCCCCAGTACATGCATGGATGGTTTGATTGAGTGTCTCATCAGTTCTAGTACGATGGTCGTTCCACTTGCAAGAAAATATCTCCTCCCAAAACTCAAGTAAAAAGTGATCACTAGAAGACTTTGATGGGTGTAAGTTGTTTAGATGTTCTACAAATCCCCCCAATTTTCCCCCATGAATAGCAAAACCTATAGTTCCCTTCAAGACTGTTTTAAACTTTTCTCTGTTAAGAAGAGCAGAGGTTGACCAAGATTCACTGGCTATCCAGATTTTCCCAGTTATATTTTGTTTGGCCAACTCCTCCACCACAGGCATAAAATCAGAATCTGAAGACAAGACTAGCACCACCTTGGCTGATGAGTCCTTAATAACTTTTACGATATGTGGAGCATCTTTGTTGGGTTGTCCAGTTATGATATTCTCAATGAAGGCCACACAAGCTCCAGCTTGGATTATTTCTTGCTTTACCACCTGGAGCCCAAGTTGTCCATAATCGTTGTCAGTGGCTAGTAACCCTACCCATGTCCAACCAAAGAATAGGATCAGCTCGACTAGACCTTGGGACTGAAAAGTGTCACTTGGAATTGTGCGGAAGAATGAGGGAAACAAGTTACGATTGTTGAGGAGGGGGCTGGTGGATAAATAGCTGACCTATAGGTAAATAAGACAAAGACAACTTAAACAACAAATGCAATGTAATGTTAGCAATGGTTACGGCAGTAGAATGGGCAGATTGAGTTAGTAGACAATGGTTATGTCAGCAGAGTGACCAGAGTGACTTAGAAGACAATGGTTATGTCAGTATAGGGACCAGACTGACTAAGTAGTCAATGGTTTTTGTCAAGTTAACCAAAACTGAACTGGAAAGATCTATCTTTGTGATACATGTGGGCTGTCCTATGACCCTTACTGTATGAACTGATCAATGCAAGCAAACACACACAAAAACCCCACAAAAAACACAAAGTACTTCTACACATAGGACATGCAGTGAGCTGAAGGGGAGAAGAAGGAGGCAGAGGTAAAGTTTTGTCTTATTTCAGTAGAGTGACCAGATTGACTTGCTAGACAATGGTTACCAGTAGAGTGACCAATATTACTTAGTAGACAATGGTTATATCAGTAGAGTGACCAGAGTTACTTAGCAGACAATGGTTATGTCAGTAGAGTGACCAGAATGACTTACTAGACAATGGTTATGTCAGTAGAGTGACCAGAGTGACTTGCTAGACAATGGTTATGTCAACAGAGTAACCAGAGTGACTTGCTAGACAATGGTTATGTCAACAGAGTGACCAGAGTGACTTACTAGACAATGGTTAGGTCAAAAGACTGACCAGAGTGACTTAATAGACAATTGTTATGTCAAAAAAGTGACCAGAGAGAATTAGTAGACAATGGTTATGTCAGTAGAGTGACCAGATTGACTAAGTAGCCAATGGTTATGTCAAAAGAGTGACCAGAGAGAATTAGTAGACAATGGTTATGTCAGTAGAGTGACCAGAGTGACTTAGTGGGCAATGGTTATGTCAGTAGAGTGACCAGATTGACTAAGTAGCCAATGGTTAGGTCAGCAGAGTGACCGGATTGAGTCACTAGACAATGGTTATATCAGTAGAGTAACCAGAATGACTTACTAGACAATGGTTATATCAGTAGAGTGACCAGAATGACTTACTAGACAATGGTTATATCAGTAGAGTGACCAGAATAACTTACTAGACAATGGTTATATCAATAGAGTGAGCAGAGTGACTTACTAGACAATGGTTATATCAGTAGAGTGACCAGAGTGACTTAGTAGACAATGGTTATTTCAGTAGAATGACCAGGTTGACAGTGACAATTGTATGTCAAGCTAACCAAAACTGAACTGGAAGATTTCACCTTACACAACAAATCTTTTGTACTATAAGTGGTCTGTCATGTGGCCTTTACTGATTTGGGGAACCAACCCAAGCAGACACAATAAAAACACACAATAGGAGCATACCAAAGGAATGTAATGAGCAAAAGAAAAGGAGGAGGGGGCAGAGACTAAGGAAATGTCTTTATGATTCTATATAAGTCCTGGGACAACCAGAAGACTCAGTTCAAGAAGTCCAAAATTCCTATTTTTATTGAGAATACACTGCTACTCAAACTAAACAATGTTCACTTTACCTGTGGATATCTATATAGACCCAAGATTTGAGCCATTAGAATTGACCTCGTAGACCCCGAATCACCAACGATCCCAGCAAGCGTTCCTTCTCTACCACAATAATAATTTGGGACACTTTGTTCCCCTCCAGATAACATCCACAAGGTGCCTTCTGCTGCTCTTCTCAAGACAGTACAAGTGTCAAATATCTTGAATCCCAGTGTGATGTTGGAGAGAAGATCTGGACTTTTATTGATCTCCTCCACGGTGAATATGAGGGCCTGCATGCTTTGGTAGTTTTGAACTTCAAGCCTAATGGAGTCAAAGTGAAAAAATGTAAAGAATTTTCCCATTTTTCTACATTTATGTAGCAGAACATGCTAAATCTCTGAAACACTTTATCCCCTTCCTTCCATATGAAGTCTCATTGGCAAGGGTTCATCATCCCTAAAATAAGTTGACTTTTGACTTAGCCTAGCCAGTAGTACAGCTCTCCTACCAAATGGTAATAGGTGGCACTATGGGCACATTAACTATTATCTTGAGAGACCAGGAAAGGTTTGGGTGAGGTGACATGAGCTCTGAATATCCAAGCTATTATCTGAAAATACTTGTTTTGGTATGTTGTCTCAACTCCTTTTTTTAACTCAAATTTGGAAAAAAGGAATCATTCCCTTTATCTAATCACAGGCAGCTGAAAGTTCGATTAATCCTTTGCTATATACTCATCATGCATGACATTACAATTAACCGGCCAATGTTGTATACTACAAAGCTATGCACTAAATTTCAGGGTAAAGGAAAATTTGTCATTGGTATTGGAGTCTTGGACTCTTAATATTGCTAATAAAAGCATTATTGGGGGTTTGCCCTCCCCATTTAAATTACTACTCGGGAACCCCCTAAGTTAACTTTTAAATACAACACCTCCTTGGCATGGCATAAACTGGAGATTTGGTCTATGAAGCATGTTTTAGCAGCAATCATGATCCGTCAAAGGCATCATTTGCTTTTTCCTTTGAACTATCACATACTGGGCATTGACAATTGGCAATAGGTCCGTTGGGCTTCCTATCTCATCTTTGAAGAACACTCACCAGCTGTTGTGTTTTCACAACATCCCACGTGCCATCATAAAACATGATTGTATTGGATATTTGGTATTGATCAACCCTTCCCACTATATTGCACAAATTGGATTGCCTTGGTATCTATTGGTACTCAAAGCTATCTGTTCCCCATAGCAAAACCAATGCAACCCTTGAGCTCTTCCAGTAGACTTACAGTTGACATTGAAGATCTCCCCGGGTTTTCTTTTTTAAAAAAAAGGGTTTTTGTTAGATTCTGTCCCATGAATAGGGAAAATACCTCCCCATGATCAGGGCTCCGTGCTGACTAGATATCCGTGATATTTTCAAAGGTAAAAAGGCAGCTGGAGTGACATCGCCCCTTACCACTTGTACGCACACATTTACAGAAAGCCAAAAATTCCAACGCAACAAGTAGGGGATTTTATACCCCCCGCTATGCTTTTAATGTTCAAACAGAAATAGCACATGAAACATGGGATAATGGGTATTGGTGGGCTTTCTCAGAGGAACATGAGGTCTGAATCTTAAACTCAAGACTTGGAGAATTTTTTTGTTTAAGGAATTCCAAAAAAATACCTTGTCCTAATTACTACTTAAATGGTAGAAAATCAAAACGTTTCTTTAATTTAGTCTAGAAAAAAAAACTTTTTGCTAATGTCATATACTCAAAAATACATACAGGAAATATAGTCAAGGGTTAAGTCTTAGTGTCATGGACATAGCAAGAAACCTACCTTACAGAGGACCAGGCATATTCAACTCAAGAACATTATCAATAGTCCTCATCCTTGTCCTCCTTCCTTACCCCACTTTTTTCTCCCTTTCTGTCTCTTCCTTTTTCTCTCCTTATCTTTATTTTTCTTCTTCTCAATTCTTTGATGCTCCTTTCCCTTTCTCCTCTTCCTTTCTCTTCTCGCCTTCCCTTCTAGTCAATTACTTTTTCCTTTCTTACCTCCATTTCCCGACCTTCCTCCCTTCCACTTCTCTATTCTCCTACTTTTCTCCTCTCTTTTTTTTACTTCCCCTCTGCTTCTCCTTTCCTCCCGTTCTTTTTTTCCTCCTTACTTTTTCTTTTTCTCCTTTTCTTTTTCTACCTCACTCTGTCCTTCCTTTTCTTCCTCTTTTTTATTAAGGCAACAATTCTTAAGGTCACGAATTGCCAAAACAATGAAAATCGTTGCCAACCCAACAAATTTCCTCTACATACTGACAATATCTGGGTTTGTCCAATCTTTCAGACATAAGTAATCCATGTGTGTGTGTTTTTTGTTTACTGTCGAAAGACCTTTTAATTTCTCCTCCAACACCTTCCCCAAAAAATCTATGCAAGATATTTTAGTCTAGATTATAGTCAGTACAAGGGACACCTATGAACCGCAGAACGCCACACACTTTTTTCTCAATCTCACATGTAGCAAGAGGATCAGTGTTAACAAGGGTTTATATTTATACAATAATAGGTCCTGGGAGACTAGAGGAGGATTATCGTATTGTGGGAAGGGAAAAAAAAAAAATTATAATAAATAATACTGACTCCCCAAAGTGATCTATTATATAAAATGGCTCATCATCTACCCATAATGCAGTTGTCCTCCTGAAATAGAAATGTAAAAAAAAAAATGGTGTAACGGTAAAATTTAATTTGATGAAAATATGTACTTTTGCCCCTCTTCCTAATAAAACAGCTGGTAAATTATTATGACCAGATCTAATACCAGGGCAAAACCCTGTGTGCATCAAAAAAAAATGGAGTCTTTCTACAATCTTGTGGGGTCGGGGAAACAGAAAAATTACATCACTTTAGACTGTATAAGTTTTATTGACTCATAGCACGTAGCTTCTTGTTTGGGAAAGAAGGAACAATACTAGAATGAGCAAATGGAGTTCCAAGTGGTCACCAGTGGTCAGAAAGTAGCAATCACTTATCCCAATCTACTGATAAAATGTGCACTGAATGAGATATTTTTGGACTGGACCTTTTTGAAGTGGATACTGACATCAAGTGGATATAAGAGCAATGTGAAATGGATGTTATACTGGAGAACATAAAAAGGGGGTAAGGGTTTTGGGTGGGTCCACTGGGCCCCGAAGAGTGGGTAAGCCACGCCAGGGAGCGGAGTCTAAGTAGGGGTTTGGGTTTTTACCAGAGCCCGCCGCAAAGCGGGATGGACTTGCTGCGGGGATTTTCTACCAGGTCGCTTCCCCTGAGTGACTTGCTTCGGGGAGCCGAAGTTAGGTGGTAAAAGAATTGTTAAGACAGGCTCGTATTTGGGGGCGGCGGTAAGGTCGGGCAGGCGGCAAAGGTTGTGATGTAGGACTAGGCAAGAAGGTTCGGTACAGGAAATCAGGACAAGATAGATAGGGCTTTCTTGAAGGTCTAGCACTAAAGATCCAGCGGGGACGTGCTGGAGGCGTTACCAAATATGGGTCAGTGCCCGGCAATCAACCCAAATTTCCGGTGCATGGCCCTTTAAATTTTAGAGAGCCCGGGGGCGCGCGCCCGAGGCAAAAAAACCCCGGGAAAGCAGGGCGTGGCTGGGAAAAAGGGGGCCCCGCGGGGGGCCGAGTGAGTCCCCGGCCCCGGCCCCTGGGCCCGGCGCCACTGTCCCCCCCACTTGGGGAAAGTGTGGGATAGAGAGCCCCGGGCCAGGACAGGGGTAAGGGGCTCCCGTTAAAATACCCACCCCCTTAGGCCCCCCCCTTT